>PVHX01007078.1:46175-94585 GCA_004024805.1 Geosciurus inauris
AAAAAAAAAAAAAAAAAAAAAAAAAAAAAAACAAATAGATCAAAATGCTTTACCTGGTTATTGCAGGTACCTAGTTTACAACTTTGAAACACTTAATAACTTATCATGTTCTGACCATCCAATGGATGGATGCTCTTCTTCATGTTATTTTGAAAACAGATTAATCTCTTTTCAAATAAGGTGTAAAACGTTCCAAATTTGACTACTATTTTAAAAGTCTACCTGTGTATGGTACCCTCAAATCTACATCTGTTAATATGACCCTCCTCTATTATCATGACTATTATTGCTACTACCATGAGTATTATTTCTAGTATTAGCTACCATTGAGTATTTACTACACACCACGCTAAGTGCTTTATATGGACCATCTCATTTTATTCTCCTATCCACATTCTGAGGTATATAATTATCAGTTTAATAGAAGGTTAAAAAGTTACTTTCCCAAAGTCAGAGCATATTTAATATTATAACAAACATCCGAAATCAGGAATTATGATTCTAGAGCCCGCACTATTTATATAATCTTTTAAAAAATTTTTAGGTATAAATGGATACAATATCTTTGTTTATTTTTATGTGCTGCTGAGGATCAAACCAGAGCCTCACATGTGAGAGGCAAGCACTCTGCCACTGAACCACAACCCCAGCCCTAATCTTTACTGAAAAGATAAAAATAAAATATTTCACTTTTTTAGTACTGGGATGTTACCAAGGGGTGCTTTACCACTAAGCTACATTCCTAGCCCTTTGAGACAGGGTCTTACTAAATTGTTTAAGGCCTTACAAAAGACTACCTCTGATATAATCCCACATATATGAGATATTTAGAATAGGCAAATCCACTGACGGGAAGTAGATTGCCTAGAGTGTGAGGGGGAGGGAAGTTAGGGGAAAATGAACAGTAACTGCTAACAAATAGAGGATTTCTTTAGGGGCAATTTTTAGACATTGAAAATGTTCTAAATTTGCTTATGGTGATGGTAGCCCAATTCTGAGGATTTTCTGCAGGTTGAGTGCCCTTAATCTGAAAATCTGAAATTTTAAATGATCCAAAATCTGAAACTTTTTGAGGTTGACATAATACCACAAGTAGAAAATTCCACATATAACTTCATATGGTGGGTCACAGTTGAAATGCAGGTGCACTAAAAATATTATATAAAAGTATCTTTATGCCATGCATATAAGGTGTATATGACACATAAATGAACTGTGTTTAGACTTGGTTTCATCCCCAATATAACTTGTTATTCAAATATTCCAAAATCCATGGGGCCGGGGGGATCTGAAAGATTTTAGGTTCTGCATTCTGGATAAAAATCACTGGCACTTGAGTATGTTAATGGTATGTTACATGAATTACATTAACAGTTGCTCTTTTTTAAAATATTTTTTTAGTTGTAGATGAACACAATGTCTTTATTTTATTTCTTTGTATGTGGTGCTGAGGATTGAACCCAGGGCCTCACATATGCAAGCGCTCTACCACTGAGCTACAATCCCAGCCCAAACAGTTGCTTTAAAAAAAAAAGATGTTCTCCATTGTTTCATTATAAACTTTTTGGTCAGCATTCTAGGGTTTCACTTAGTCAAAGTTTAAAGCAATTTTTACTCAAATTCCTAGCTTCAAGAACATTTTTTTTCCTAGGATTATTTCTCAGTTCACATACATTTATCTAAATTACAGGGCAGAAACAAAAATATTACAGGGAATAAATGATGTATACAAATGGCTCAAAATTCAAATGGAAAAATGGAATTAACTTTTTTTTTAAATGTTGGGTTCTAAACTTTCTTCTAATATCAAAATTTTCTAAGTTTAAAACTGCTTAAGAACAGATACTAGATTTACAAAGAAAAAGAAATACATTGTGAAAAGAAACTCCTTGGATACTTTCAACATCTTAGTTTTAATACTAGTAACTACAATAATTAAATTGTAAATATATTTTTCTAGCACTTAAGCCATTAAGACTTAGAGAAAATACTGAAAGTGATATAATATGAAAACAATTACTGGGGCTGAGGGTATAGATTAGTGTATACCATGTCCTTAGCATGCACAATTAAAATTCCTTTGATTTGTTAATGTTTTCCTGCAAACTTACCATCTGTACACTTTTTTCTAATTCCTGGGGTATTGCAAATGTAGATGAAGGAGCCTGAGTAAGAGGCCATGCACCAGCCTAGAAGGGCAAAAACCCAAAAAACAAAGATCAACATCTAACTTGAAAGTAAATATTTATAAAATGTTTAAGCAGTTAAACCCTTTTTTCTTCCTCAAAATGTCAATAAAGTGAGAAATTTTAAAACTCAGAATTACCATCATGGCACATAATACACTGATTGAAACAAATGTAATGAGGCACCCAGTTATCAATCCTTTATATCAGCATATTGAAATGATTCAATAAATGCCAATAAGAAAACACATATTCATACCTGTAGAACATATATTTGAAAACTAATTCCCAAATCTATTACTGTGTCTTGGTTTTTGATAAAATTGTTGAATTTATTGTTGAGATCAGCACTGACACTCATATCTGTATACATCCGATGTAGCTTGCTGGTAAACTCATAACCACAGGCTTGCTAGAAAAAAAAGGATTCAAAAAGAAAAATAATAAATCACAATGATTAATAAGAATGTGTTGCTAATGTTAGTTCTTTTTTTTAAAAAATATTTTGTTTTTTAGTTGTAGATGAACACAATGTCTTTATTTTATTGCTTTGTATGTGGTGCTGAGGATCGAACCCAGGGCCTCACACATGCAAGGCAAGCGCTCTACCGCTGAGCTACAATCCCAGCCCCTAATGTTGGTTCTTTAAAGATCCTTGCACATATGCTTACACCCAAGGCCTATATTATTTAAAACCTCAAGCAGCTATTCAAAACTTTTCAAAAATTTCTTTCCATTTCAATGTAGAAGTGAATGAAAATACATACTTATGAAATAATTTTAAAATATTAACTTTAAATATATAAACTATTATACAAATCCACATAGCTATTTCAACACTGCAAAATGCTTTACTACTATTACTAAGATATCTTTTGGGCTTTTACATAGCATCAAATGTACATGAAAGATTACTGGCAATACTCCAGTCACAGTCAATTAAAAAAGAAGGGTATTTAAGACATATTTTTAATATCAGCTATGAAGTGATAAAAAATTTATTTCTGTGAGTGTATAAGTTAAAATGATGTAAAATTAACTAAAGTTCAACTGCACTCTAATACTTGTAAAAGGAATATTTTGGTAAATTCATTTATAAATATTATGAATTTTAAAGATACTGCCTATCTTGGAAATCTTTCTATATCAATATAAATGGAGACATTTGGTCCTGTTAATGCAGTATTTGTATATCCCCATTATATGATTACACCAGCATACATTTAACCATCTAGTCCCTGTTGATGAATTATTTCCTATTACTACATAAGATGCTGCAATAAACATCTTTATGTACAGGTGGAATTTTAGGGCACTGGTATGTCCAAAGCTTACATTACCTTTAACTTATTGATCATGGCTTCTTCAGAATCCATAGACATAGATAACCCATGAATTAAACGTTTTGCCAGCATTCTTGCGTAGAACTACATTAAAGAAAAATTTTTAAAGTTACTTCCTTTCTAATGATTTCAAGGTCAAAAATAAACAAAGCTGTTGATTCAAATCAAACTTTTCTATTCATAACTTACCTTTTGAAAAACATCCTTATCATCAATATATTTGAAAACAGTTATGAAACTCGTAAGTTTGTCTTCTACTTCATTCTCAGTCATCCCTTTTGCTGACTTCTTTAGTAAGTTGTCACAGTACTTTGCAAGCTCAAATAGAAATTGATAATATATATTATAAAGGGCCCTTCTGGATTTATCATGCCTCAAAGATAAAATGACGACAATACAAAATAAGATCAACTGATGGGATCTTTGACATTCTAGACTAATGTTTTAAAAATCATGAACATGAGCCAGGCCAGGCGCAGTGGTGCACGCCTGTAATCCCAGCACTTTGGGAGGCTGAAACAGGAGAATTTGCGAGTTCAAAGCCAGCCTCAGCAACAGGGAGGCGCCAAGCAACTCAGTGAGACCCAGTCTCTAAATAAAACACAAAATAGGGCTGGGGATGTAGCTCAGTGGTTGAGTGCCCCTGAGTTCAATCTCTGGTATAAAAAAAAAATCATGAACATGAACTAAATAATTTAAAACATATGTGGTAAGGAAAAAAAAACACAAAACACTAGAAACAACTCAAAAATCAAATCAACACTTACTGACAAAACATTGATATAAATAATATAAATTTCTAAAAGAATACCTAGGTGAGTTTTCAGTAGCTCTATAATCTTTGACAAAGAACAATGACTTTTTAAAATCTTAGAAAAACCTTGGAAGCAAGTTTCCTTCAAAGGTTACCAACAACTTACCAGATTTCCTACTAATTTCAGATATAACAAAATCTCCATAAAAAAATATAAATTATTTCAAAGCAGATACATTCTTTTGTTTTGTTTTTGAGTAGCAGGGATTGAATTTAGGGGCACTTAACCACTGAACCACATCCCCAGCCCTTTTTTGTATTTTATTTAGAGACAGGCTGAGTTGCCTACGGTCCTCCTACGTTGCTGAGGCTAGCTTTGAACTCATGATCCGTCTGTCTTGGCCTCCTGAGCCTCTGGGATTATAGGAGTGTGCCACAGCACCCCACTAAAGCACATACACTTTAAAACCCAAACTTTATAAAATGAAATGTTTTCCTCCAGTTATTCCTTAAAAAAATGGTATATGGCCTACTGGGTGCCTTACATAAATGCTAACTTATATATGAAGTAGATAATAATTTTTCATTTTTTCTGAAAAATGCTACAAAACAAACCCAAATTAATTTGAGATTCTGTTCATCTCTCCTTTTCAAATACTGACCTACAAATAAGACTACATTTAAGCAACCATCAAACTTACCAATTCAGGAGCTTTGCAGACAGACTTGGGTTCTCTGTAATTTACAACTGATGTAAGGGCCTAAATAGAAAACAGGTGCATAATTAGCCACCAGCAATAGGGCAAAAGTTCAGGTGGTTCAATATATGCTATAGTCACTGTCCAAAACAACAAAACAAAACAAAACAAAAACCACCTGTTATGATTTACTCTTAAATGTTCTCCAAAGGCCATGTGTTGAAGACTTGGTAGCCAGCTCATGACACTGGTGGATGGATGGTGGTGAAACTTTTAGGAGGTGTGGCCTAGTAAAGGCAGCTAGGTCACTGGGGCATGCCCTTGAAAGGGATATTGAGAAAACTCTTCCCTCCTTCCCTAGCCATGAGGAGAACAAGTTTCCTCCACCACACACTTCCACCATGATGTTCTGCCTTGCCAAAGGTCCAAAAGCAACAGAGCTCCATTCCTATTACAAGGTATTCTTTATAATTCATTACTCAAATTTGAACATAGATAAATAAAATAATGCTACTTTTTAGAAACCTTACAAATTTCCTACATAGAATTACAAAATTAAGTTTGTGAAATATATTTTCCAAATATTTTAAATAGCCTATGTGGTATATGTGAAGAAATAATCAGTATTAAAGTATATAAAAATTATACATACTTTTTCAGAAGACACTAGTTTATAAACAATTCTGCTTATATAGCATAATAATAGGAATTTACACAGGCATTCAGTTTAATGATTCATTTAATAAATTAAAACTTACATTATTCCTATTTTGACTTTCACATTTAAATTAGTTTCTTAAGGTTAATCTCCATGTCTAGATCAGAAATCTCCTACTTAGAAGCCTAATCCTGACACTGCCTAACAAATGATAGAGAATTTTATATATATATCTAGATACATACATATATATGTTAAAAAGTTACCTTATCCAATGCACTCATAAAGTGCTGATCACCATTCAAAACAGTGTTGATAAGTTGAACAAATTTACCATGTACTTCCAAAACTGACTCCACAAATAGTGTTGGCATCTAAATTTAAATATAAAATACAAAATATAAAACTACTTTTCAAAAAAAAAAAACAATCAAGAATACAATTAGTCTTGTTAAAGACTTAAGAGTAAAGTTTACCCTAAATTATGTTTCCTTCTCTCTCTCTCCTGTTTCTTACACATATACACGCACATACTCCTGCTCTCCCCCACCTTCTCAGAAATGTCTTTAGCTGCAATGGTCTTAAAAATGTACAACTTTGGTGTTGAAATTATAGCTTTTGTCATTTAACACCCAGACTGTCTATTACCTCTCCCAAATGAAACCATCAAAAGCATATTTCTTTCTTATGTTGAATACAGTATCTTCAGGGTAACAATAACTCTTTGAAATATCAGATCTCTTATTTTCATAGAGAATTATATAAACCAAGACTGCCTACAAAGTCACTGAAGGAGAGAAAGAAGAGTGGGAAAAGCCAGCATCTCTAAGACTAGATACCCCTGGAACTGGACAGTATAATCCCTTACATCTCAGAAGGGGGAAAAAATAGTTACTACAAAAATGAGTGTCTCGGGGCTGGGGCTGTAGCTCAGTGGTAGAGTGCTTGCCTAGCATGCGTGAGGCACTGGGTTCGATCCTCAGCACCACATATAAATAATAAATGAATAAAATAAAGATCCATCAACAACTAAAAAAAAATATTTAAAAAATGAGTTTCTCTCTGAATGGAAATAACTGGAGAAGTTGATATCTAAGGTTTAACAAAGTTAGCTGACTTGAGTCTGCTGCAAATGCGCTGTTACATTCCCATCTTCCAGACTTGACACCAGACCCCATTTTTCTATGCCCAATGTCATTCAATACCGTGACTCTATAAGCTTAATGATATAAACTAAGAGTAACAAATATAAACTAAGAAGCATAACAAACATAAGCTAATAAGAGTAACAAATAACAAGCAAGTTCAACAAAATTGTAAAACATGATTTACCATGGCAAGACATAAAAAGTAGAAGTGGCATTTCATGTTATATTTATCTTACTATCAAGCAATACCAGAAATAACAAAAAGGCAGTTCAACATGATAGAATATTTTTGAAAGAAATGCAATTTATAAATAGTTATCTGGTTGGCAGAGTACTCTTGATAAGGTATTAGGGATGTGAGGGACACTAGCATATTTTGGACAGCAAGTATTATATAGGTAAGACTTATAATTTGCCAATTATAAAGGAACAAGTACAAACAGCAAACAAATTTTTCTGTGAGAAGTTAACTGCTACATGAAAATATCAGTATGGCTAAGAAGTAGTCTATCTCATTTAATGGTTTTTATAATAATCTGATAATTCCAAAATGGGTCTGACAAATTCTAGGTCTAAAACATTTGAATAAAGATGTTTTTTATTTGTTGACAACTTTTTCTTTCCTCTGTTAACAATCAAAAGAAAAACTCTGATAAATATGATTAAGAAAAAAAAAACTTTCCAGTTCCTTATACACAACTCACATTTTCCTGAGTAAGGTTACTGGTTGCTCTAAGGCCCTCATCATGGATATGATTTTGCAGCTCCTGAATCATATGAGGTAAACCAGTGGACACTGCACGGAGTAAGACATACATATTTGCCATGTCTGAAGGGGAAAAGAAATTTCATTATTAAATTCCCAGGTATTTTTAAATTAGTAGGTAATACAAAACTCAAAATGCAGAAGTACAAAAGAGTATGTAGATAAAAACTCCCTTGCCTTATCTCCCAGCCACCCAGTCTCCCTCCTCACAGGAAAGCAGTGTTACAGTTGTTTATCCTTCTGAAGATGTATGCACATTCAAGAAAATATACATATACGTGTTCTACATATTCATATAAATATACATATTCTTCATCCTATCCTTTTTATCCAAATAGTGCAATGTATTTTATGTATTTCTGCAGCTGCAAAACACATTTTTACTTAGATGTATTTTACATTAGTACATACAGCATTTCTAGATATTTTACAATTGCAGAGTACTTCACTATATGGGCATATTACATTTACTTAAAACTTGATGGAAACTCAGGTTGTATCCAATCTCTTGATTTTATAATGTTGCAGTTAATAATCTTGTATACAGGCAAAAGTATCTGTAGCATAAATCCCGAAGTGGGATTGCCCTGTCAATGTTACAGGCAGTTCCTTCAAAACAGAGATCCCAATAACAGGCAATTCTCTTGCCATGGAAGTGTTATCAAATACTTTAATCGCTGACAATGAGAGGTGAAAAATGATGTCTCAGTGCAGTAAATTTTATTTTAAACTTTTTTATTGAAGTATATACAGAAACAGAAAAGTGTACCAATCATGAGTATAATTCAGTGAATTATCACAAGTGAACACACAACACACCCATATAATCACACTTAGGGTCAAGAAACAGACTTAAGCCAGGTGTGGTGGTGCACACCTGTAATCCCAGCAGATCAGGAGGCTGAGACAGGAGGATCCCAAGTTCAAAGTTAGCAACTTAGGACCTAAACAACTCAGTGAGACTATTTCTAAATAAAATACAAAACAGGGTTAGGGATGTAGCTCAGTAGTCAAGTGCCCCTGAGTTCAATCCCTGGTACCCAAAAAAGAAAACAGACTTAACCAATGCCCAGAAGTCCCCTTCATCTATCCTTCCAGTCACTACTCTTGCTCCTCTGCCAAGGTAACCATTGCTGTGACTACTAAATCACAGATTAATTTTTGAACTATCAATAAAAATGGAATCATACAATTATCTCATGCTATTCTTTTTTCAAAATAATATTTATAAGGATCATACAAGTTGTACTTAGCTTTGATTTGTTTATTTCTACTTCTCTGTAATATTCCATTGTACAAATATACTGTATTTATCCATTCTACTGTTCCTGAACATTTGAGTTGCTTCCAGTTTAGACTGTCAGAAATAATGTTGCTAAGGACATTTTTCTACACATCTTTTAGTACATACATGCATGGGGTGGGAGTTATATGCCTAGAAGATCTGGATAATCAAATATGCATATATTCTGCTTTAGTGGTCAGTGTCAGTTTTTCAAAGTGGTTCTATCAATTTATTCTCTCATCCTAGCATACAACAAAATCCTGGTACACCACACACTTCCAAATACTGCTTCTTTTCAGTCCTTTAATTGTATAGGAAATATTGATATCTTACGGTGGTTTTATTTGCATTCCCCTAATTTAATGAGATTAAAATACCTTCTTATGTATACAGGCCAACAGAACAGCCTCTATTCTACACTGCCTACTGAAGTTTCTTGACCATTTTATATTCTGAATATAAATCTTTTCCATTCACTACAAATATATTAACCTATGACTGTCTTTTGATGCTCAAGTTGTCTTGAAGGTCTTTTAATGTTCCAAAGTTTTTCATTTTAATGTAGTCTACTGGGTTAATCTTTCTTCAATCATTATGCTTTTTGTGTCCTATTTGAAATATCATTCTTTACAATAAAGTTACAAAGATATTCTCCTATATTATCTTCTAGAAGTGTTATTGTTTTACTTTTCACATGTAGATAAAAAATACCTGTGAATTAATTTTGTATATGGTGTCTGAGGTAGAAATAAAATTTCTTTTTCTTGGCAAATGGACATGCAATACCTGATTGACTCAGCATTATGTATAGAAAAAGAGTACCTTTCATTCACTGCTCTGTGGTTCTACCTGGTCTCTCTTTTTCTCTCTTTTTTGTTACTGAGGACTTAACCCCGGAGCACTTTACCTCTGAACTACATCCCCAGCTCTTTTTATTTTCTGAGACAGGGTCTCCCTAAGTTGCAGAGGGACTTTATCAAGTGTTTACATATGCATAGGCTGTTTCTAGACTGTTTCATTTCAATGGTCTATCTACCTATCCTTGTATCAATGCCTCACTGCATAAATTTGGTTTTATAAGTCTTGCTATCCTGTAAAAGTCTTTCCAGCATGCTCTTCAAGATCATGTTGGCTGTTCTTAGGCCAAGAGGACAACTTTCAGAATTTAACAAAAAGTGGCAAGGTGGTGGTGGGAGTGATGGGATTATATTAGATTGTCCTGGGTTGATAAATCAATGTTGCTTTCATCAATGTTTAGTTTTCTATATATGTCTGGTACACGTCTTATGTTTATTCACTGCTATTCAATTTTTTTTTTTTTTTTTTGGTAGTACCAGGGATTGAATGTAAGGGTGCTTAACCACTGAGCCACATCCCCAGGTCTTTTATTTTATGTATTTATTTTGAGACGGGGTCTCACTAGGCTGCTTACAGCCTCACTAAGTTGTTGAGGTTGGCTTTGAACCTGCAATCCTCCTGCCTCAGCCTCCTGAGCTGCTAGGATTACAGGCATGCACCACCACACTTGGCTTGTTTAATAATTCTTAGTACTATTTTCACTTCTTCTGAATCATTTATTTATTTATTTTTGGTGATGATTACAACTTGTTTGTAATTATCAAACTAAGTGTATTTGTATTTTTTATTTCCTTTATTTTGAGTTGAGTGTGCACCTCTTCACATATTTAAGATCTATCCATATTTCCTTTTCATAGTCTTTGCCTTTATTCCCACTGGATATTAGGAACTAACATATTAAAGAAAGTAGTTCCTGTGATATATAAAATATATAAACACATTTTCCCAGTTTTTCTTTTGATTTTAGAATATACTTTGAAAATAAACTTTTCCAAAGGTCTTTCAAAATACAGTAGTAATCTGCAAAAAAGATATATGAAATATTTTAAAGATATAAAAAAATATGCTTTAAATTTAAGGTGGGTGGAAGATGATACAAAAAGTGCATTTTATACTTTAATTTCTACTCAGTTATGTTTGTTAGCACTTACCATTTTTTTTCTCTTGTCGAATAATATTATGACATTCTGCATGTAAGAACTGTAAGTGGTCTGCTACCATTCGTTGCTGACATTCATGAATCACTTTAGTATATGAACTTGGGTGTAAGTATTTTCGACATCGAATTTCTTCATCTTTTAATCTACCTAGAACCTATAAAAACATATTCTTAAAATAAAAAACTACTAAGTTTTTCTGCAAGGAAAAGTCTGCAACATCAAGTAACTCAGGTAGCTAAATTTTTTTTTTTTTAAAAGTTTGAGGTCCTTTTTTTTTTTTAATATTTTTTAGCTGTAGATGGACATAATGTCTTTATTTTATTGCTTTGTATGTGGTGCTGAGGATCAAATCCAGGGCCTCACGCATGCGAGGCAAGCGCTCTACCACTGAGCTACAATCCCAGCCCCCAGGTAGCTAAAATTTTTTTTTTTTATGTTTATTTTTTAGTTGTAGGTGACAGAATATCTTTATTTTACTTTTATGTGGTGCTGAGGATCGAACCCAGTGCCTTATGCGCGCTAGGCGAGCACGCTACCACTGCGCCATAATCCCAGCCCCCAGGTAGCTAAAATTTTAATGGCTCTACTGAACATGCAAAGATAATAAGGTTTACATAATGAATTTAAACCCACAATCCATAAATCATTTTAAAGTCTTATTTAAGCTACCAGTGTTCACCTATATTCCATCACCGTTTATAAACAAGAGTAAAGTTAAATGGTAGGCCTATTGTCTTTATTTATTAACCTTAATCTTCATATTATATTGGGAAACTTAGCATGCAACATGAAAAGCTGGTAATATCTAATAAATACCAGAGCATGTGGTTTCTATACGAATATTTAACTACCAATGTACTTAATGGATGGGGGAAAAGGTCTTAGATTATATATTTTATCTTTTTGATTAAATCAACTAACAAAAAACATTCAGTAATAAAATATTTGAATCTAACACTTCAGATGAAAACCTTAATTAAAAATTTCAATGTATCTTCTATGATGATTAAATTTATGATGCAACTTTTTACTATTGAAAAAATAAGTGTGAAATTTTAAACATGATAATGTGTTGTTTTATTGATTAAAATGTTTCTGGAAGTTTTCTTCTCATAATCAGCCTTCCAAGAACTTAACAGACTAAATGAGTGACTTATACAACTATCTAGAGTTATCTTACTTTCCTTCCATTTAAAAATAATAGTAAAAATCCAAACACCTAGCTTCTGTACTTATCCTATTTCCTAAACAAATCACTAAGCACAAACACCTATTATTTCCCCAAAATGAATGTATGTGTTTTTACAGATAGATAAAATTTTGCTTAAGGACAAGCAATCAGGATTTATCAAAAGCAATCAGGATTTATTAAGCACAATGAAAACTAGAATAGTATTTTTCTCAGGGAAAAAGGTACATCAAGAGCAATGGCTTACCAATAGATGTGTTATCATAAGTCATATTTAATGATCAAATAAACACCAAAAAATATTTTTAAAATATTTTAACTAAAAAATTATGTTAAATAAAACCATTCCAGATATACAATAATATTCCAGATATACAATAAGTGAAGGTATGTAACATGGCGTGTTATTTCTTACCTTTTCCATATACTGTGAGCAATTTGATTCTTGTAATAAATTTGAAGCTTCTTGTTTGTAATACTCTCCTGTTTCAGTTAGAAAAGGAGACTCAAAGATTTCCTGATAAAACTGAATAAAACAATCAAAATAACATTAGGAAAAAATTGGAACAAATAATTTAAGAAATTAGAGGTCTGATTATATTTTAAAGAGGTTTTTTACCTTTAAGGGAAATTTTTTCTTATATTGTTCAACGTGAACAAAGGAGTTAATAACCCCATGGATTACTTTCTGGTTTGGGTCTTCACCACCACGATCACTAAAATAAGGTATAACACAAAATATTCTTGAGAATACAAATATCTATGGAAATATGCCAAAATACAACTGTTTATTTCATTGGCCTAATCAAATTATAAAGCACTTAAAAGTCAAAGGACACATAAAGTTTAAAAACAAAGTTTTCATATCATAGCTGAATCAATATATCATAGTTTGTTTATACATAGTAAGTCATTTAAATAAATACATCTTTGATAATAAAATTAAACATGCCAATAATTTTAATGAAGTCCACACAAATTCATCAATACTGGCGGTTTAATACTGATGGCTTGAATTTCAGTACTTCAACATAATAAAGGCCATTTACAATAGAAGAACAACTAACATACTGAATGCAAGAAAAGTGGAATGCTTTGTAAGATCGTGAGCAAAACAAGAATGACTACTTTCACCACTTTTTTTCAACACAGCATTAAAAGATGAAGCCAGAGTAATCAGGCAAGAAAAAGAAATAAAGGCCATCCAAATTAGAAAAGAAGCTGACCTGTCAATATTAGTAGATGACAATATATTTATATTTTATATAAGTACTTTTTTTAGAATTTTATATAGAAAACTCCAAAAACTGTAAAAATAAATAAATTCAGCAAAATTGCAAGACGCAAAATCAACACAAAAAATCAGTAGTGCTATTATATGCCAATAGCAAATTATTTGAAATAGAAATCAAGAAAGCAATCCTGTCTTATAACTACTACCAAAAAAAAGAAAAAAGAAAAAAGAAAGAAAACTAAGAATAACTTTAACCAAAAAGGTGAAAGATCTTTAAGTTATGAAAATTATAGAATACTAATGAAAGAAACGAAAAAAGACACAAAAAAAGTAGAAAGACATCCTCTATTCATGGAATTCGAAAAATTAATATTGTTAAAATATCCATACTATCCAGAGTGATTTACAGATTCAATGAGATTCCTACTGAAATACCAAAGACATTCTTCAGAGACCAGAAAAAACAAACAAAACTGAAATGTGTATGGAGCCTGTAATCCCAGCAACTTGAGAGGCTGAGGCAGGAGGATTCCAAGATTCAAGGCTAGTCTCAGTAATTTAGTGAGGCCCTGTCTCAAAGTAAAAGATTAAAAAAGGCTGAGGATATAGCTCAGGGGTAAAGCACCCCTGGGTTAAATTCCAAGTACCCTCCTCCAACAAAATGTATACAGAAATTTAGAAAACCCTCAATAGCCAAAGGCATCTTGAACAAAAAGAATAAAGCAGGAGACATTACATTGCCTGACTTCAAAACATACTACAAAGCTATAGTAATCAAGACAGCAAGGTATTAGCACAAAAACACATGTTGATCAATGAAACAAAATAGACAGCCTAGAAATAAATCCACATATCTACAACAAATTGATTTTCAACAAATATGCTATACACATGTATTGTTGAAAGGACAGTCTTTATAATAAATGGTGCTAGGAAAATTGAATATCTACATGAAGAATGAAGTAGACCTTGTCTTTCATCAGTTACAAAGACCAACTCAAAATGGAGTAAAGACTTACATGGAAGACTATGAAACTACCAGAACTATAGAAGGGGAAATGCTTCAAGATAGCAATGGGCCAGGCACAGTGGCACACACCTGTAATTCCAGTGATTAGGGAGGCTAAGACAGGAGGATCCCAAGTTTGAGGTCAGCCTCAGCAACATGTGAGACCTGCAGGCAACTTAGTGAAACCCTGTATCAAAATTTTAAAAAGGACTAGGAATGTAGCTCAGTGGTAAAGTAGGACCCCACCACTAAAAAAAGACACTAAAAAAGAAAAGGTTTTTTTTGACATGTCCCCAGAAAGTAAAAGAAATAAAACCAAAATAGACAAATATGTTATACCAAATGAATAAACATCTACACAGAGGCATACTACAGAACGGAAGAAAATGTTTGCAAATTACATATCTGACCAGTGTTGATAACACTAATCATCAGGGAAATGCAAATCAAAACCACAATATTCACTTCAGGAGAAAAGGAAACCCTTGCACATTGTTGGTGAGAATGTAAATTAGTATAGCCTTTCTGGAAAGCAGTATAAAAACCTTTTCAAAAAATTAAAAAATAACTACTACATGATCCAGCAATGGATCTACTAATGGGTACAAGCCTACACATTACTGCATACATACTCAGAGGAAATAAAATCAGTATGTTGAAGAAACATCTGAACTCCCATGTACACTGTAGCTAGCTAAGAAATGGAAGCAACTGTCTATCAACCAATGAATGAATTAAAAAAACCTGGTACATGCATAAAAAGGAATACTATGCAGCCATAAAAAGGAAGAAATTCTATCATTTGTAGCAACAGGAATGGAAAGGTGATCATTATGTTGTGAAACCCATCAGGCACAGAAAGACAAGTATCATTGTAATCTCACTCATGTGGAATCTAAAAAAAAACTGATCTCGTAAGTTGAAAGTAGAGTGGTAGTTATCCAAAGGTGGGGGGTTAGGAGAGATGAGGAAGGTTTATCAATGAATTCTAAGTTACAGGTCAACAAAAGCAAAAAATTCTGTTGTGCTATTACATAGTAGGATTACTATAGATAATGATAATGTACTGTATGTCTCAAAAATCTAAAAGAAAAATATTTTAGTGTTTTCACCATAGAGAAAGGATAAATGTTTGGGGAGATAGTTTAGCCTAATTTAAACATTATATAATGTATACATGTATCAAAATTCTACATGGTACCCCATTAATATATAATTTTTGTTTTTATATATCAGTTAAAAATAAATTGAAAAAAATTACTTCAATGTTACTGGCCACAAATTCTTATTAGGAGGTTTGGTCTAAGAATGTCAGTCTTTGAACCGTTACAAATGTGACTACCGTAATTTGATGGTACTTAGTCTTCAAAGGTACACCCTACATAATGTATCACTTACTAAAATGACTAATAGCTACTGTGCATTGCTCTAAGTGATCTGCTAGCACTGCTGAGCTGCTTTCTAGAACAAAGATAATTCAATTCAAAATTCAATTAGATATGTTGATATTCCTTTATTTCTTTAAAGCTACAAAGAGATGTAAGACCATCTCAAAATATTGATATGACATTTTACAAACTCCTATTTATCTTGAGGCACTACTGCAATGCAAGTCTTAATCGTATTATAAATGCAGGTGAATATTAGTTTTCTAATTACAGAATAGGAAAATAGGGTACTGGGGTTGTGGTTTAATGGTACAGTGCTTGCCCAGCATGTACAAGCCCCCGAATTCGATCTTTATCTCTGCAAAAAAAAAAAAAAAAAAAATAGAGGAAAATGAAGTGAAAAAATAAAGTTTACCTAAGGCCACAGTAAACAGTCTGGCCCTAATCAGGAAGTTTCTGTCTTCAGTATTTATTAACAAATCATTATACAGTGAAAAGTTTATTCTAGTACTGAAAATCTTTCAACCTAATTGAAAATAATTTTTTCTTCTGAATTAGTAATTATATTACAAAGAGAGCAACAGGAAACATCTTAGCGTTCCCCAATAAAAGATTTGTATTTTTTATAGAAACTATACAAATGTTTTAACATTTTGGAAAAAGCATTGAGGGCTGGGATTGTGGCTCCATGGTAGAGTGCTTGCCTAGCATGTGTGTGGCACTGGATTCGATTCTCAGCACTACATATAAATAAATAAAATAAAGGTCCATCAAAAACCAAAAAATAAATAAATAAAAAAGCATTGAGACAATAACCTTTACATATTAGTGCCCCTTCTTGCTTCTGCATTCCTCTAATTCTCTTTGATTCTTCCCTTACTTATCTAGATATTCTAGGAAAAAGTCTTACACATGAATTAATATGGATTTAGGAATTCTGTCGGTCAGAATCTTAGATTCAAAGCCTACTTCTTGATATTACTAACAATTCATAGGAGCTCATTTCCTCTGCTCATTAAGTCCTTCTTAAGCCCATATTCAATCTGGTGAAATAGTGATCTGACTTACATTATCTATTTGGAACACATCACTTTTTTGCCTTTGAACTTTGCTCAGGACAAATAAGATTACTGAACAAGGAGAAATATTTGAATATTTGATAAGTTGGGTTATCTAAACTTTTTTCAGCTTCAATCCTATTACTGTCCCTTTTCAATCATAGGGTGGACAGATATGAGTGGAACATGACCATGAGTTTAAGGGAATATTCTATAAAATGGGCCCACTATGCTAACCCCCACATGCTTTCATCTTTGAAAAGCAATTTATCTGCAGCCCTGCCAGGATTAAATGGACAGAATATTTTTCAGCAAAATGTTATCTGCAGCAGAAATGCAGACACAAAATAATTCCAATGAGAGGAATACAAGTTACCCTGAAAGGGGATTTTTGTGGCCCTTTCACAGACCGAATTCTGGAACTCAGGGATATAAGGATAATTCCCCCTGATCATAAAATTTCTAAGAAAAAGTTCCAATTAGAACTGGTCAGAATGAGCTGAAGTGACCTAGAGTTGTCATGGCAGTGGTGACTTGACAGTCTGACATCAACTTGCTATCAAAAAAAAAAAAAGGGTGGACTGGGACGGGAGTCTCTAGAAACTTCCCTGGGACTCCCAATAAAATTGGAGGGCACAAGAGGCATACTGTCCCTCCCCTCTGAGAGGACCCACTCTCCTCCTTGAGAGTGTCCCCTTTCCCCTTTGCTATTCTTTCTAATAAACTCATGCCAGTTACTGAGTAAATGTCTAAAATCTTTCTGATTTGATTATAAGAATCAAAGTTTGAAGGGGGGCCTTTGTGCTGCCTCAGTTTCTTAGAAGGCCCAAGCCCTGTAATATCAACACCAGGAAAACTTCCACAAGGTAATTATAAATATGGCCTTTTCTTTTTCCCTCATTTCTGCCTACCCCTCCTTTCTGTGGTACTGAGGCTTGAATCAAAGGCCTGCCACATGCAAGGCAAACACTCTACCACTGTGCTATATTCCACAGCCTTTTTAAAACATTTTATTAAGAGGGGCTGGGATTGTGGCTCAGAGGTAGAGCACTTGCCTTGCATGCGTGAGGCCCTGGGTTCGATCCTCAGCACCACATACAAAGCAATAAAATAAAGACATTGTGTCCATCTACAACTAAAAAAAAAATCTTAAAAAAAAAAAAACAAAAAACAAAAACATTTTATTAAGACAGGGTCTCACTAAATTGCCCAGGCTGGTCTCACCTCCTTGTTCATCCTCCTGAACAGCTGAGATTATAAGTGTGCACCACCATGACCAGCAGGCTGACATAATGAGAGTAAACTGAAACGATGCTATTAATAATTTGTAAAAGCATTGACTGAACTGATCATCTGAATCTGGCCTCATCTAAGGACAGTTTTCCAAGAGATGAGTCTAGAGAAAATAATATGAACAACTTTTAGAAATATGGCTCATTATTTGATTTTAACAAAACTGTGTGGTAAGAACCTACAATAATCATAATGAAATTACCAAAATAATGGAACCACTCAAGCTAGAATAATGTGGTCTAACAGAAGTAATTAATTAGCATGGCAATTAACCAGGTTTCTGAGCTGGGATTGTGGCTCAGTAGTAGAGTGCTTGCCTAGCATGTGTGAGGCACTGGGTTCAATTCTCAGCACCACTTAAAAAATAAATAAAGTTAAAAAGAAATTAAAAATTATTAAAAAAAAAAAAAACAAGTTTCTGGAGTCAGACTATTGAGGTTTGAGTTCTGGATATACTAATGTCTCCTTAGGCAGTCACTTAGTCCTTCATTACTCAAGAGTTTTCCTCTGTTGTAAAGTGGGGATAATAAAAGTACCTTCTTCATCTGGGTATGGAAAGCATATAGCACCATAAGAGAGCATATAGCACCATACTTAGTACATAAGTAAAATAACCACTAGCTGACATATTGAACACTGATCAAAATGGAAGTGTTTTTGATATATTAGAAGAGGAAAAAAACTAAGAAACTTAAAGGAGAAAAAAAAAACAGGCTATTGTTTTAAAATTCTTTAGCTAGGTATGGGAGTAGGTATCTTCAGTCCCAGTTATTCTAGAGGCTAAAGGAGGATCTCTTGAGTCCAGAAATTCTATGTCAATCTGGGTAATAAAGTGAGATACTTCAAAAACCAATGCTTTTAGAACCAGCTAACAGCATTTAACTCAGATAATAGATCAGATTTATAACTTATTTAAAAAGTTAGGTTGGGGGAGACACTGGACAATGGCCACTACACATTCTGGACTCTATAGGCTCATGAGCCTTGTTTTAATTCCTCTACAACCATGTTGGAAAAACCCAATAAAGCTGAGAGTAAAAAAAAATGGTAAGATTAAACTGAAGAAGAAAGAAATGCAAGAGAAAACTCCAATGCCTTCAAAACAACTGATTGAATAGAAAAAGGAAGCAGCAGAATTATAATAAGGCATGTGCTGTCAATATGCACTGCACATTCCATAAGCATTATCTTATTTCTTTTAACTATTTAGTTTTGTAAGAGTCAAAGGAGTGGAATCAAGTTTAAATGACTGTGCTGGCCCTTACACATCAAAGAATGGAGAACTACTGTCAAAGAAGGACCTGCCGGACTTTCCCTTCTGCCTCTCTGAATGTGCATATTGGTGAAGAGGCTGGACCAGAGGATAGTGAAATCTAGAGCAAAACCAAGCTGATTCAAGGCATCCTGACAGCTGTGAAACAGCGGTTAAAGTGCCATTCTATTAATCTTAGTGTAACATTCATTATCCTGTGTTTAAAACAAGAACACTGTTCCCACTATAAATCTGAGAAATCATAGGAAGAACTTTTATTTTACAGGAGGCAGGGTAATACTGGGGGTTGAACTCAGGGATTGAACCCAGGGCTTCACATTTGCTATACAAATGCTCTACCACTGAGTTATATCCCCAGCCCAGGAAAAAAAAAACTTTTTAAAAAATTCCATTATTAGCATTAGCCCTTAGGCTTGCAGAAACGTGGGGTGGGAGGGATAATGGAAAGATCAGGGAGTATAGAAATACACAACTAAAGACCAAAAAAGGAGAAGCAAAATAACTACGACAAAGAGACACTGGGAAGAGAGGGAAGGAAGACTGGCAAGAAGTAGCACATATTGAAAGCTATAGGTAGCACAAAAGAGTGAGAAAACAGCTAGGTTACCAGGAAAATTTGCTGGTCTCTGCAGCCAGACATCAAGATGCAGCACCATCTCTGCCCAGGCTGGATCAGGAAGGGTAGTGCTC
The DNA here is from genome assembly GCA_004024805.1 of Geosciurus inauris. Lineage (NCBI taxonomy): Eukaryota > Metazoa > Chordata > Mammalia > Rodentia > Sciuridae > Geosciurus > Geosciurus inauris. Next base: position 66,166 of record PVHX01007078.1, read on the forward strand.
CAACAGGAATGGGAAGCCTTTATAGCTAGAAGACTGCTACATCATCTATTTGAAATTGCCTGCCAAGCTTCCCCATTCCCCCCTCAGAAAGAAACTGGGAATCATGGAACGTTTTCATCCTTGGATTGGTTAAACTTGATATAATTATCAAGTATGAGAGAATGACAGATAAACAGGTATTCTCCTATTCTGCTTTTTGGAAGAGCAGATACTCTTAGAAGGCAAGTTGGCAAAATCTTAAATGCACATAATCTATGAACCCTAACAAACCCTGCATATGTGCACAATAGAAAAAACAGCTACATTAGTGGAAAAACTGGAAATGACCTATACTAGAGGAGTTTAATAAAATGAGATACAACTATACCAAATATTATGTAGAAGTTCAATAAGAACGAAGATTTCTGTTTACTAATATTACCAAGTTATATTAAAGAATTAAAGAAGTTCCTATGTATAATGCACATTACTTAAAATTAGAAAAATGAAAAAAAAAAAAACAAGGAACAATGTGGTATAGATTAAAATTTTAGATAAAAATTCAGAGGAAAAAGTTTGGAAAATTAGTCAAATGATAACAGGATTTACCTTGTGGAGAAGAAAAAGACTAAGCAAAGATCTGGAATATTCACTTATATATTTAGAACTAAAATTTTCAATGCGTAACTGATAGCAGGTCTGGGAAACAAAATGTACAAGATATGTCTGGAATATCTTGACATACCAGATAGCATGAAAGCTATCAAAGATGACTGGTCATAAAAAAGGACACTGGCACCAACTAGTCAAAGAAAAGTAACTTAATCTATATTAACTAAGACTCAAAATGAATAGAAACTTACTAAATGTTTAAATCTTTAAGTTTATCATGACATATTTAAAAAATTTTTTTTTGTTGTTGTAGATAGGCAGCATGCCTTTTATTTATTTGCTCATTTTTATGTGGTGCTAAGGATCAAACCCAGTGCCTCACATGGGTTAGGCAAACACTCTTCCACTGAGCTATAGCCTCAGCCCCATCATGACATTTTTAAAAAAAAGTCACCTGAGGATGACAACAAACCAATTCATCTTTAAAAATGACTGAAGAAGAAGAAAGAAACAAGTAGTTATTTTGCCTTTCCTACATGTACTTTACCATTTGTGTAACTAAACAGCAGATGGGAGGGAAGCATACCTTTATAAAATTACTTCAGTTAATCAAAACAAAACCACAGAATTATAGTAATATAGATTACAAACCCCAATTAATTGATTGATGTCACTACTGAGCATCAGTGGTTGCTAACATAAAAAAATGAACATCATAAATTATGGAAGAATATACTATCACTTATAGACATGCCAGAGGGATCAAATCTTAGTTTGAATAAGTCACTGGATTGCCAATTTGCAGGAAACACAGAGCATAAAGGAACATATTGAAATATGCCCCATGCATGCAATCAGCAAAATATGGTCAATGGGAAAGTCTAAAGACCAAAAAGCCAGAATTCATCAATAAATAAGGTACAAGGGAAGGGAGAAGGGGGCACTTATTGATTAAAAGAACTGAAAGATTTTTTTTTTTTAAAGGATGGATAAGACTATAGAGCCTAGGGATGCACATTTAGGTACTAAAACCAAAAAGAAATAGAAGAAAATGATTACCTTAAAATTCAGACTAGCAGTTTCTTTTGGAGAAAGGGTGAGGATAAGGGCTTTTGGTACGGATGGAATGGTTCTTTTTTATTTTTTTTATTTTTTTAGTTGTAGGTTGACAGAATATCTTTATTTTATTTTTATGTGGTGCTGAGGATCGAACCCAGTGCCTCACGCGTGCTAGGCGAGCACGCTACCACTGCGCCATAACCCCAGCCCCGGTTCTTTTTCTTGATATGGGTGGTAGTAACAGAAGTATTTACCTTATAATAATTAAGCATATATTTGTGTTGTACATTTCGTTTTAATAATAAAAAGATTGAATAACACAAACATACAAAAAAGACCGCAGCCGGGCGCGGTGGCTCAAGTCTGTAATCCCAGCACTTAAGTAGGCTGAGACAGGAGAATCGCGAGTTCAAAGCCAGCCTCAGCAATGGCGAGGTGCTAAGCAACTCAGTGAGACCCTGTCTCTACATAAAACACAAAATAGGGCTGGGGATGTGGCTCAGTGGTTGAGTGCCCCTAAGTTCAATCTCCAGTACCAAAAAAAACACAAACAAAAACAAAAAAGACCCCTCAAAATTCCCAAGGAAAACTGGTATAAGAAGATCTGTATCTGGCAAAATGAGGAAAAAGAACACAAGATAGATAATGAAAGTTACTAGGTTAACAATACAATAGTTAAATATGAAGATAATCACCTTGATAGTCATTTAACTAACAAAAGAGACACAAAACATAATTAACTTAGGAAGAAAATCAATACATACAACAGGCAGAAAAATTTTAAAACACATCTCAGAAACTGAAAGAAAAGAATACAAATTCTTAATTGATTTTATTTTTGGGGGGGTACTGGAAATTGAACTGATGAGCACTCAACCACTGAGCTACATCCTTGGCCCTATTTTGTATTTTATTTAGAGACAGGGTCTCAATGAGTTACTTTGTGTCTCGCTTTTGCTGAGGCTGGCTTAGAACTCACGATCCTTCTGTCTCAGCCTCCCGAGCCACTGGGATTACAGTTGAGTGCCACTGTACCCAGCAGATTTTATTTTTATCTAAAATTATCTTTTTCCTCAATGAAATCTTTAATGTCTAAATAATGAAGAAATAGAATACTAAATATGGGCATGTCAGAGAAAATGCGATCAGCCACAATATCCTATGTTATATTGTTCTAAATTCAAAGAGGAAGAATGAATTTCATTTTAACTTTAATTTTTGTTAAACACTAGAAAGTGAACTACAGAATACTGGGAGAACGAAATCAAGTTTGAACCCAATTAGCATAACACAATTAGTGTTTTCAATGGTATCTTTAGGCAATTCTAAGCAATTCTTCTTGCTTGTACTTTTTAAATCTACTTTCTTCTATTTTTATAATTTTATACAAACCATATTACCATACATATTCATATTACTTTAATTTTAAAGTAAGAGTAAAAGGTCTTGCAAAACATATACATCAGACTAAGTGATATAATTTATGCTCCCAAGTACTGATTTATTTATGCTTGTGTTTTTTATGTATCATTAAAAATATTTAAATTCTTATACTCTAATATTCAGGTCCAAGAATTAGAGTATTTTAGTATTATAAACAACTCTTAAGTTGTTTGGCACCAAACCTCCTAGTTGGTAATTCTACTATATTCCTTTAAAATATAGTTAAGTTCATATATGAACAGAATTACTTTTCTCTTTCCTAGGTAAGTAAGCCCAGTGAAAAATATGCAGAAACTATGGTTACATTACTTGCTTTTCTCTCTTTCATTTATATAGGAAGAGCATCCTCCAGTTTTGGATTAAGTTTTGTGTGCAGTTTGTAATGATACATTAAAAAACAATTAAACTAAGTGTGTGTTATAGACTCTCAAACAAAAAACTTCTACAATCTATATTCCAGTTTTACATCTAGTACTTCACTGAAACAATTTTTTCAAATTGCATGAAATATGAGATGACTGCTATAGTATTTATATCCCACAAGAGGAACTATCTTTCCAGAACACAACTGAGCAAAAGAGTCTGAACCACTTTGTATCTTAAAAGGAGACAGTGCGTGCTCCTTAAGCCAAGAGTTCATCCTTTCCTTCCTCTGTATCACACTATGCTACCATCTTGTTTCTCTCTCTGCATTCTTTTAGACCTTCTTCTCATCTTCCCTGCAGATCCCATTCCACCCAAGTACAACTTCTTCCAAAAGCCACGAAACTCCTAATTACATTTCACTGAGTATTTCAGTATTCATGATAGTTAAGAATTTTAATTTAGTAGAACATTGTGATTTCACATTTAAAAACAAACAAAAAAATCCTTCACTGTCCTGATAGGTAATTTTTCTTCTTTGCAGTTTCAAGTGACCTTCATTTTTCAGGAATCTTCAGAAGGTTAAGCACATTACCTGGTGTGTGTGTATCTTTATGATCTACATACTTCTCAGACAATAAGAAAGAATAATTTTATGTATGATCACAGACAACAAATCCTTAAGAGAGGCAGATGGTGATGTGACATCAATTATACCATCACACAATCAAAGTTATATTACAAAGTAAACTTTTCTCTTTTTCTGAAGGTAGCAACCATATTAATGTATTCACTGATGAGTCTAAGATTACATGTAGTTGGAAAAAGAAGAAAGTATATTAGTTTGGTAAGATAAAAATTAATTATAAAATGAACTGAGGTAGAGGTTATCTAAACCAAATTACAAAAGCTATTTATTAGTACAAGATAATAACCTGTGTGGTAGAAGCAAAGCATTTTGGCTAGTAGACAAGTAGTTGAATCATAGGGCTAGACAAACATACATAACTACTGCAATACAATTTTAAAATTACAGTATATAATCAATGCTAACTACACAAAAACAATGTTGCTAGGTATTAAAGAACTTGACCATCATGATAATAACTTCTCAGACTATATCACATAATTTTATTTTTTATTCTTTTATTGGTACATTATAATAATGCATAATGATGAGATTCATTGTTCCACATTACATTAAATAATTTTAGTACTAAGACCCATCTAAGCAGGAATAACATCAGGTCTAGCTATTCAAGATTGCTGGCATATCACTGGTCTCTACCCTGAAGTATTTACTATAAAATCTTGTCTCCACTTCCTCTCAATTTTTAAATTTTTTTTTTCTAGTGCTCTAGGGAACTTACCCAGCTCTTGTCACAAAAATATCTCTACATATCATGTTTTTCATCACCCTATTTGTACTTGCTTCTTTATTTAAAACTACATAGTGAGAAATAGGAACTGAATTGAAAGAGAACTCAAAATTCAGCTGATTCAAACTTCATTATTTTACAGTTAATTCAATGAAGTCATTTATTCGAGCAATAAAATATTTTTAAGGAGATTAAAATCTATGAATTTCCAATCTAGCTATTATTCATCCAAATGATTCAGAGAAGGTTGGTTTAAAAATAAAGAGTGAGAGGGCTGGGATTGTGGCTCAGTAGCAGAGCACTTGCCTCACACATGTGAGGCACTGTGATCCTCAGCACCACATGAAAATAAATAAAAGGTATTGTGTCCTGTACAACTTAAAAAAAAAAAAAAAAAAAAAAGGTGGGAATGGAGTCAGGAAAAAATAAGAAAAATCATGTCAGCTGAGAATTTTTATGCATGTAACTATGAACACTGTGTCTAATGATTTTACCATCCCTAGGAAAGTACAATAGCATAACCCCAAAGGATTTTAAAAAAGAAAAGTAAAAAAGAAAAAAGCCTTGATCCTACCAAAAGGTAATTTCAATCTGATAAATATACTGTAGATTTGAAGAATAACTGACATAAGTGAATTACATTCATTATCAAGTGACGAAAGTTAAGTAGAGCTGACAGGCTTTATACAAGAATCTGTTTAAAGAACTCTTACAGGGGCTGGAGTCGTGGCTCAGCAGTACAGCGCTTGCCTAGCACATGTGAGGTACTGAGTTCAATTCTCAGCACCACATAAACATAAATAAATAAATAAAATAAAGGTATTGTGTCCATCTACAACCAAAAAAAAGACTAAAAAGAAAAAAGAACTCTTACAAAAGCTAGTTGGCTTGATGAAAGTATTAAGAAAGTTTGTACTTGGGCATAGATAATTTTACTGAACACTTATTAACCTCTGGGCACTATGGTAAATAACTTCATCATCACATATTGATACTCTCATGCAATAATAGAATTTTCTAGACAAAGGAACAAGATACTTTTGGCATCAAATAAAAAATATTTAGCAGTCAAATCACAAAAATGTGTAAAGGTATTCTTTAAGGAGCAAAGTTTCAACTTTGGTATTGAAAAAAATACCAATTTTAACTTTATTTTACTTCCTATTTCTAGCTCCACTACTTTAACAAATTTTATTACTTAGAATAAGAAAATATAAGCATAGTTATTCAACAAATTTTTCTTATTGTTATTCTTAAAAGTTTAAAAAAATTATTACTAAAATCTAACATTCAGCTCTATAATATGCTAACTATACTGATTTCTTTCTTTCTGTTAACTGAGAATATCACCTAGAAAAATAACTTTTTAATATCAGGAATTCTACATAATGGAATGAGTGGGGACTGGTGATGTACCTCTGAGGTACAGTGAATGCTCAGCACGTAATTGGCCTTGGGTTCTGGACCCAGCACCACACACACACAAAAAAGGAACAGATGTGGTTTTGCCATCAAAAACTCTGCGTCAATTTCCGTCTTTGAGGTCTTTACTGCATAATAGTCCCTCAACTCTGTGAAAGAAAATGTCAGGCTGTAGTAACAAATAATTTGGTTAAAGTTTTTAAAACTGACTTCCCCAAGGATTCTACACTTGTTTCAGCTCAATCTAAAATCACTTGTCTCCCAAAAAGAGGGAAGAAAAGAAAAATAAGAGCAAAATAATGAAAAAGAAAACAGAGAATATCAATTAAGACCAAAGTTGGTTCTTGGCAGGGGAGAAGGGAGATCACAGCAGAATATTCAATCATCTAGTTGCATCCTCTAAAAGAGAAATTAGGAAAACTACCTCATTCACAGTAGCCTCAAAATAAAATAAAATAAAATACTTGGGAATCAATTTAACAAAAAAAGTGAAAGACCTCTACAATGAAAAATACACGACACTAAAGAAAGAAACTGAAGAAGATCTTAGAAGATGAAAAGATCTCCCATGCTCTTGGATAGGCAGAATCAATATTGTCAAATGGCCATACTACCCAAAGCATTATACAGATTCAGTGCAATTCCAATTAAAATCCCAACATCATTCCTTATAGAAATAGAAAAAGCAATCATGAAATTCATTTGGAAAAATAAGAGACCCAGAATAGCCAAAGCAATCCTTAGCAAGAGTGAAGCAGGAGGCATCACAACACCAGACATTAAATTATACTACAAAGCTATGCCAACAAAAACAGCATGGGGGCTGGGATTGTAGCTCAGTGGTAGCGCGCTTGCCTTGCATGCATGAGGCACTGGGTTTGACCCTCAGCACCACATAAAAATAAATAAATAGAGATATTGTGTCCATCCACAACTAAAAAAAAATTTTTTTTTAAAAACAGCATGGTATTGGCACCAAGATAGACATGTAGACCAATGGTACAGAACAGAAGACACAGAGACAAATCCACATAAATACAGTTATCTTACACTAGACAAAGGTACCAAAAACATACATTGGAGAAAGAATGGCATCTTCAACAAATGGTGCTGGGACAACTGGAAATGCTTATGCAGCAAAATGAAAATAAACTCCTAACTCTCCCAATGCACAAAACTCAACTCAAAGTAGATCAGGGACCTAGAAATTAGACCAGATACCCTGCACCTAATAGAGGAAAAAGTAGGCCCAAACCTTCATCACGTCGGATTATACCCCAACTTCCTTAACAAGACTCCTAAAGTGCAAGAAATGAAATCAAGAATCAATACATGAGGGCGCTGGGATTGTAGCTCAGCAGTAGAGCGCTTGCCTCACGTGCGTGAGGCCCTGGGTTCGATCCTCAGCACCACATACAAAGCAATAAAATAAAGACATTGTGTCCATCTACAACTAAAAAAATATTTAAAAAAAAAAAAGAATCAATACATGGGATGGATCCAAACTAAAAAGCTTCTTCTCGGCAAAAGAAACAATAAAGAAGAGGGACTACATTTTGAGAGCAAATTTTTGCCACATGCACATCAGACAGAGCACTGATCTCCAAGATGTATATAGAACTCAAAAAACTTAATATCAAAAAAAGAGGGAAGGAAGAAAAGAAGGAAGGAAGGAAGGAAGGAAGGAAGGAAGGAAGGAAGGAAGGAAGGAGGGAAGGAAGGAAGGAAGGAAGGAAGGAAGGAAGGAGACCAAACAACCCCATCAATAAATGGGCTCAGGAGCTGAACAAACACTTCTTAGAAGATATACAATCAATCAACAAGTGTATGAAAAAAATGTTCAACATCTCCAGCAATTAGAGAAATGCAAATCAAAACTACTCTAAGATTTCATCTCATGCCAGTCAGAATGGCAGTTATCAAGAACACAAACAAGATATGTTGGGGAGGACGTGGGGGAAAAGGTACACTCATACATTACTGGTGGGACTGCAAATTGGTACAACCAATCTGGAAAGCAGTATGGAGATTCCTTAGAAAATCTGGAATGGAACCACCATTTGACCCAGCTATCCCACTCCTCCCAGTCTATACCCAAAGGACTTAAAAACAGCATACTACAGTGACACAGCCACTTCAATGTTTAGAGCAGCTCAATTCACAATAACTAAACTGTGGAACCAACCTAGAAGCCCTTCAATAGATGAATGGATAAAGAAACTGTGGTATATATATACACAATGGAATATTACTCAGCAATAAAAGAGTATACAATTATGGCATTTGCAAGTAAATGGATGGAGTTGGAGAACATCATGCTAACGAAGTGAGCCAATCCCAAAAAAACTAAAGGCCACACGTTCTCTCTGATAAATGGATGCTGATCCATAATTGAGGAGAGGACATGGGCAAAACGGAGAAATTTGATCAAAGAAGAGGGAGGGAGGGGAGCAGACATGGGGGTAGGAAAAAAGATTGTGGAATGAGATGGACATCATTGCCCTAGGTACATGTATGACTGCACATATGGTGTGACTCTACATCATGTACAACCAGAGAAATGAAAAGTTGTGCTCTATTTGTGTACAATAAATCAATATACATTCCACTCTCATGTATATCTAATTAGAATAAATATTTTTTTTAAAAATGGGAAAAAAGCAGAATATACAATCATCTAGTAAAGGTGACCAGAAAAGATATGAATAAACAGTACTATGAAGAGATTAATACAAGTGAAGATAAAGAAATGCATTAACCAAGTGATCAAAGTTTTACCAATGAAAAGTCATATTGCTATCATCTACTTCTTGATATGATGTGATGTGATAAAGACATAGTTCCTTGTGGTGTTTTCCCCAAAATCTATAATCTCAGTCTCATCTTAAAAAAACATCAAATTAAAATTCAGGAGTATCTACAAATACCTACTCTTTAAAAGTGTGAAGATCAAGCCTGGCACATTGGTAGAAGCCTGTCATCCCAGCAATTTGGAAGCCTGACGCAGGAGGATTGCAAGCTCAAGGCCAGCCCCAGGAACTTAGCAAGACCCAGTGTCGAAAAATAAAAAGGGTTTGGGATACAGTTGAGTGGTAGAGCAATCCTTGTTTCAATCCACCCACCTTGCAAAACATGTAAAGGTTATATAAGATGTGGGAGGAGATCAAAGGGACATTCGCTAAATGAGATGTGATGTGGATTAAAACCTGGGATAGAATGAGGGATATCAGCAGAAAAACTAGGGAATTAAAATAAAGCTTTTAGTTAATATTATAACCAATGTTTATAAACACATACTATGGGCTGTAATGTTATGGAAAGTTTGGTACAGGAAATACAAAACCCTCTATGCTAGCATTGTAACACTTTAGTATCCAAATAAAAAGATTTTAATAGCAAATGTTGTCAACAACTACTTTTCAACAATTTTGTAAGAAATTCCTCACAACTGATTTAAGAAGAAATACAAGTGTGACCACCAATATTAAGACTTGAAAAAAATGAGGCATTGTTAAAAATCTCATAAAAATGAAGAAACCCTATGAACTACGCTTTTGCAGTAGTTTCGCTACACAATTAAGAAGCTGATGATATCAATTTTATGTAAGTTTTTCTATTAAAAAGAAAAAGGCTAGGCATGGTGGTGCACACCTACAATACCAGTGACTCAGAAGGCTGAAGTAGGATGATTCCAAGTTTGAAGCTAGCCTCAGCAACTTAGCAAGACCCTGTCTCAAAAGAAAAAAGAAAAAAGGCTAGGAATGTAGCTCAGTGGCAGAGGGCCCCTGGTTCAATCCCTAGTACTGCGATAGATAGATAGATAGATAGATAGATAGATAGATAGATAGATAGATAGATAGATAGATAGATAAACAAAATAAAAGAAATAGCGGGAATATGTGCTAATTCATCCTACAAGGATAAACCTGACATCATACCCCAAGACATTACAAGAAAGAATAATTTCTGGCCCATTCCACTCATGGATATGGACGCAATATTCTAAATAAAATATTAGCAAATCAGATGCAACAATGTATAAAAACTGTAATAGGCAATGATCAACCAGGTTTTATCTTATTTATAAAAGGGCACTTTAATATTAGACATTGGAAAATCCTTTAATATTAGAAAATCCATAAATAAAATTCCCTAAATTAGCAAACTAATAGAAAAAGAAAACCACTCAATGTAAGAAAAAAGTCGGGCTGGGATTGTAGCTCAGTGGTAGAGCATTTGCCTCCCATGCGTGAAGCACTGGGTTCGATCCTCAGCACCACATAAAAATAAATAAATAAATAAAATAAAGATATTGTGTCCATCTCCAACATAAAAAAATTTTAAAAAAAGAAAGGTCATTTTTATAAAATTCAACACAAATTCAAATTAATTACATTATTTTTATAAAGAATAGCTATCAAAAACTATAGGATGTTGGGCTGGGATTGTGGCTCAGCGGTAGAGCGCTTGCCTCGCATGCGTGAGGCCCTGGGTTTGACCCTCAGCACCACATACAGAGCAATAAAATAAAGGCATTGTGTCCATCTACAAAAAAAAAAAATTAAAAAAAAAACAAAAACACTATAGGATGCATCATCTTAAATACATAAGGGATACACATGTAACCTTTAAAATCAAGAATGAGACAAAGACACAAAAGTCATTTCTCTTTGGAGGTTTTAGCCAGTGCAGCAAGGCAAACTCATGGAGGGAGAAAATAAGGCTATCATTAGCTATATTATGATAGCTTAAATTTCCTATGTATACATGAGTACACCACAGTAAATCTCACCATCATGTACATCCACAAGAATTTAATTAAGGGGCTGGGGATATACCTCAGTTGGTAGAGTGCTTGCCTTGCATGCACAAGGCCTTGGATTCAATCCCCAGCACCACCAAAAAAAAAAAAAATTTAATTTAAAAAAATGACTATGTGTAAATGACAAAAAGATCAAGAGAGAAGGAAAAAGGAGGTGGGGAAAGGGAAGGAGGAGGAGAGGTACTGGGAGGCCTGAAATAGAACAAGACATTGTTAATGCTTGCATAATTATGTCAAAAGAATTCTATTGTCACTTATAACTAACAAGGCCCTAGGTTCAATCTCTAGCACTGCAGGGGAAAGAAAAAAAAATTCCAAACGACTCCCTTAAAGACAGAGAAGCCCAACCAGTAAGTACAATTCTGGCCCTGGGAATCTATAAACCTTCTTAAAAGAATATAAAATTCTGTGTGCATATGCATACCAAAAATACTGTGTGGAGATGATATTTTTATCATCTTTTATCATCTCCCTAAAGAAGTATAAACATATCCCCAAAAGGGATGAATGTCATTGTACATTTTTAAATAGATAAAAAGTTCAACCAAACTGTTATCTAGTTAAAAAGAGGAGAGAAGTCTGAATTAAAAGGAAGAAAACAGGAACATTCAAATTCTATGCACTATTTAACAAAATAATAATAATTCTGAAATAATTATAGAACCACATAAAGTTTCAAAAATAACAGAAGGTCTTGTGTATCTTTCACCTAACTTTTTCCTTACATAACCAATATACAATATCAAAACCAGGAAACTGACATATATAAGTTACAGACACAATCATTTGTGTCTATACAGCTTTATGCAATTTGATCATGTCTAGATTTATGTCACTATAATCATATTCAAGATACAAAACTATTAACACTTTATAGTCCCATACCTGCCACTAACTGTTTAAACTCCTAACTTTAAAATACTGGCAATTAAAAGATAAAACAAGGCTATTTACAAAAAGATGCAGCCAAGCCAAGTTAATAGTAATGTAGCTGTATATTTTAAAAATTTGTTAAACAGCAAAATAGAACTGACTCAGTGTAATGGTTAATTTGAATTATCAACTTGATTGGATTAAGAAATGTCAATGGATTTGTCACTTATGTATAGAAATGCATTCGATTTAGGGGTATTGATTTTATATCCTACTTTGCTGAATTCATTTGTTAGTTCTATAAGTTCTCTGGATCTTCTAAATATAGAATCATGTCACTGGCAAATAGTTATTGTTTGCGTTCTTTTCCCTTTAATTTATTCCTATACTTTTAATTCTTTAGTCTCTGACTGCTCTGGCTAAAGTTTCAAGGACTATGTTGAATAGAAGTGGTCCAATGTAGGAGCACTCTCCATATCTTCAACCCCTCCCTTCCGTCTTTCCCCATTCTATGCTAATAGACTGTGCTCTTGATAGAGAGCACCCCTTTGTTTGTGACCTTTGGACCTGATTGGTCCAAGAGTGTATTTAAGTTTCTGCACTTTCTGGAATAAACGGTGTTTTCTGCATCTCGCTCCAGTGTTTCTGCAGCTCACTGGGGCAGAGCAGATTTTTTACCTACACCCCAGGGTCTGGGGAGAGTGGCCCCCTGGATCGCCACCATCCAGACAGACCCCATATTGTCTTCCTCCCTGGAAACCCCTTTCCTCGTCTCTCTGGACCCCAACTCGTCCAGACTCACGCAGCGTAAACCCCTTAAAGCAACAGTCCAAGAGGGCATCCCTGTCTTGCTCCAGTTTTTCGAGGGAATGCTTTCAATTTTTCTCCATTGGGAATGATGCTGGCCTTGGGCTTAGCATAGATGGCTTTCACACTGTTGAGGAATGTTCCTACTATCCCTAGTTTTTCTAGTGTTTTGAACATGAAGAAGTGCTGTATTTTGTCAAATGCTTTCTCAGCATCTAGAGATAATCCTATTTAAGTCTATTGATTTGATGGATTACGCTTATTGATTTCCATATCTTGAACCAACCTTGCATACCTGGGATGAACCTCACTTGACTGTGGTGTGCTATCTTTTTAATATGTTTTTGTATGTAATTTGCCAGAATTTTATTGAGAATTTTTGCATCTGTGTTCATCAGGGATATTGGTCTGAAGTTTTCTTTGTCTTTGTCTAGTTTTGGTATCAGGGTGATACTAGCCTCATAGAATGAGTTTGGAAGGGTTCCCTTCTTTTCTATTTCATGAATAATTTGAGGAGTATTGGTATTAGTTCTTCTTTGAGGGTCTTGTAGACCTTGGCTGAGAATCAGTCTGGTCCTGGGCTTTTCGTGTTGGTAGGCTTAAAATCAGTACAATACAGTGACTCAGCCACATCAATGTTTATAGCAGCTCAATTCATGATAGTTAACTATGGAACCAACCTAGATGCCCTTCAAAAAAATGGATAAAGCAAATGTGGTACACATACACAATGGAATATTACTCATCCTTAAAGAATGAAATTATGACATTAGCAGGTAAATGGATGGAACTAGAAAACATCACAATAAGTGAAATAAGCCAATCCCAAAGAAACCAAAGGCTGAGTGTTTTCTCTGATAAGTGGATGCTGATCCATAGTGGAGGGCGCTGGAAAGGGAGGAATGAAGGAACTTTGGATTGTGCAGAGCAGAGTGAGAAGCAGATGAAAAGGACAGTGAAATGAGACAGAAATTACTTTCTATATACAAATGATTGGTGTGAGTGCACCATGTTACAGCCAGAGGAATGAGAAGTTGTGCTCCATTTGTGTACAATGTGCCAAAATGCATTCTATTGTCATTGATAACTAAATAGAACAAATTTTAAAAAAACAGAAGCGAGATCAGTAGAATTGGAGGAGAACAGGGGTAGAAAACAGAGGGAAAGGGGAGGTACTGGGAAATAAAATTGATCAAATTAATACTGTTTTATTGTGTGCACATATGAATACGACAAATCCCACTGTTGTGTATAATTACAATGCTCCAATTAAAAAAAAGATGTCAATGATTAAGAGGCTTTTGGGTGTGTCATGAGGGTGTGTCTAGGAATGATTGGCATGTGGGATAGTCAAGTGAAGTTAAGACCCTCCCTAGGCATGGCCAGCACCATCCGATAGGATGAGGGCTTGGATGAAATAAAAGTGGGAAAAACAAGGAAGCAGCAGCAGATGCAAGCTCACTTGTTCTTGAATGGGTTCTTGATTGCTGCTGCAATCATCTGAGGATGCTGGACTTTTGCTTCTTCACTCTTTCATAGCGGACTCTGCCAGTGATTCTCCAGGGAGTTTCCAGAAGCCTTCAGTCTCAGACTAGGATAGCACTGTTGATCCCTCTTGTTCTGGGGCTTCAGCCCTTTGGACTGCGCAGCTACTGGTTCTTCCAACTCTCCAGCCTACAGACAGCCATTGTGGACTATCCAGCTTCTTGTCACATAAGCCAACCTAATAAATCCCCTTTTAATAATTATACTTCCTGTTGATTCTGTTCCCCTAGAGAATACTAACTAATACACTCAGGAAGATAAAGATCAGAACTCACTTTTTGATTTCTCGAAGCAGCATTCGGATAAGGATGGTCTGAAGAGGTTCAACCATCAATTTCCTCCACATATCCAATGCTAGCTGCCAGGAAAAATAAACATCATTAAGGCTGAATTACTTAATTTTAATATGTGTCCAAGATTTAACTAAAACCAGCCTTCAAAAAGAAATATTACTAACTACTCTAAAATTCAAATGAAAACTGAAGGAAACTGAAAAATTTAAAGGATATTAAGTAAATTTCTGATTCAACATGGCAATGACCATCATAGCAGACTTGTAATATGTACAAAATTAAGGTTATAAGTTTTATTGAAAAAATTCTAAAAATTTTTTAGTAGTTGTTGGTGAATCTGTATTTTATTTATTTGTATGTGGTGCTGAGAATCGCACCCAGTGCCCCACACATGCTAGGCAAACGCTCTACCACTGAGCCACAACCCCAGCCTTTTATTGAAAAATTTATAAAAATTACTGATTTTTATAAAATCTTTATTGATTATTATATGCTCCATACTACAGATAGGCTATAGAAGCCAACACTATAACAGAAACAAAGGATTTAAGTTAAATACAATAATTTCATTTGACCCAGGCACAGTGGTACATGCTTGTAATCCCAGCAACTCAGGAGGCTGAAGCAGGAGGATTATAAGTTCAAAGCCAGCCCCAGCAACTTAGCAAAGCCCTCAGCATGTTAGTGAGACCCTGTCTCAAAGAAAATAAAAATAAGAAGGGCTGGGGATTTGGCTCAGTGGTTAAGCACTCTTGTGTTCAATCCCAGGTATCAAAAAAAAAATTTCATTTGGCTATTGGCTGATTTATTCAATTATTGAATATCTCACACATAAAAAAAAAGCTTAAGTTGGTTTAAAGAATACAACACCCCTATCTTCACTAGACAGCTTAAGAAATAAAACATTATTGTTGCCCCAAATTTTCTCTTCCGTCCCCCTCAGAGGTCATCACTACTCTGAATTTTGTGTTAAATCACTTCCTTGCTTGCAGTTCTAATAAACCTAATAGTTTGAAATTGACCTTTTCTGATCTTTGTAAAATAAATTATTGTATATTGTTTTTTTTTAATTTTTTTTAGTTGTAGATGGACACAATATCTTTATTTTATTTATTTTTATGTGGTGCTGAGGATCGAACCCAGTGCCTCATGCATGTGAGGCAAGCGTTCTACCACTGAGCCACAATCCCAGCCCTTACTGTATATTCTTATATGTGATTTTTAAAACTATGTTTTGTCATTGACACCAATTCAAATTTAAACACATACATATAGCTAGAATATTGGCATTGCTGTATAGTATCCTATTATATGAACACCATGATTTACTTTTCCAGTTCATTACTGATGAACTTTGCTTGCGATTCCAGTTTTTGCTACTGAGAACAACGCTGCTATTCTTATTTTCTGACTCACCTAAGCAAGAGATTTCCTGATATACACCTAAAAGTAGAAATGCTAGGCTATAGGGTTAGACACACATACAACTTTACTACATACACCCCCATACCAATAGATGAAAATTACCATTAGCCCACATTCTTGACAACAAATCCTCCTACAGGGTTTTAGTGAAACTGCCAATCTGTTGGACATAAAATAGCACCTCCTTGTGGTTTTCACTGGCATTTGCTTGAATGAAGCTAGGCTTCTTTTTGTTTATTGTCTATTTTGGTTTTTTTCCTGAGAAATGTCCACTCATTATTTTCCCTCATTATTCTCTTAAAGTTTGTCTTTTTAATGAAACCTAGGAGTTCTTTACAGACTGAAGAAATTAATCCCTTGACAGTTTCACAAATTGCAATCTAAGTAACTTGACTTCTCAGTTTTTCTCATGTATTTTTTGTCTTTTAAAAAATCCTCCTGACCTCATGTATTTTTTGTCTTTTAAGAAATCCTTCCTGACCTTTTTACAGGCAAGGTGGCACATGCCTGTAATTCCAGCGGCTCAGGAGGCTGAGACAGGAGGATCGCAGAGTTCAAAGCTAGCCTCAGCAAGGGTGAGGCACCTTAGCACTCAGTGCGACCCTGTCTCTAAATAAAATACAAAATAGGACTGGTGATGTAACTTAGTGTT
Organism: Geosciurus inauris; assembly: GCA_004024805.1. NCBI lineage: Eukaryota > Metazoa > Chordata > Mammalia > Rodentia > Sciuridae > Geosciurus > Geosciurus inauris. Next base: position 82,840 of record PVHX01007078.1, read on the forward strand.
CAAGTGCCCCTGAGTCCTATCCCCAGTACCAAAAAAAAGGAAGAAAGAAATCTTTCCCTCCCCTAAGGTCATTGGCATATGTGTGCTCCTTATTTTGTTTCCCAGTAGTGTTAAGTTTTAAGTTTTCTTTTCTTATTTAAGCCTTCAAGTGTCAATACATTTTTCTCATAGAGTATAATTATTATATTACTAAAAATTGATTGCTTTTTTAGCTTGACTGTTCCATGCTTCCAACTTAACTACAAACATATAGGCTGTTTCTGGCCTATATTCTTTTTCCCCAGGGTAACATTATTCTGATCCATTAGTTATTACATTTACAGTAAGCAAAAGCACAAGGAATATACTTAAAAAGTTTTGCCTTTGCTTTCTTTTTAAATAGCATGAATGGAGAGTTGCAATACATAAGAAAATGGTATTTCATACTTGTTGCAGAAGTGTAATATGTAAAACCTTTTTGAAAGGAAAGGTTGCAGAGCTATCAAATTCAGGATGTTTGGGGCTGGTGTTGTGGCTCAGTGACAGAGCGCTTGCCTCGCACGCGTGAGGCACTGGGTTTGATCCTCAGCACCACATACTAAATACATAAATAAATAAAATAAAGGTTTGGAAAAAATATTAAAAAAAATCTTATTAAAAATCAGGATGTTTTATGAAGATTTCTGTTTACATACTATGAGATTTTTCTGTTTTGTTCATTGCTATATTCTCAACACATAAAACAGTATTTGACATATAAAGAGGTTAGAATATTTAATCAATTAACAAATGAACAATGATGGTCACTGCAGTATTGTTTGTAACAACAAAAAACTGGAAACTAAGTTATGCTATATCCCTACTATTTAAGTTTAAGATCTCACAAAAAGTATATAAAAAGAACTCTCAGACATATTAACCCCCAAAAAGCAAAACAGCAGAAATTACAGCTTATAGGACTCTTTGCTTAAAAGATAACACTGAAACTAATTTGTTTGTTTATATAAATATTTGTATTCAGATGCACAAGTAAATTTTGGGAAAGCTACAAACCAAACTTTATAATGATTTCCGCTGGGAAGAGGAGTATACTTGATGATACTGATAAGGGACAATTTTATGTCAGATATTCACTTATAATCCTACTAAAAGCGGCTGTTAAGATTTTGGTATTCCCAGTGAAACTCCATATCATGTACAACCACAAGAATGAGATCATAATTAGAATAAGTTATACTCCATGTATGTACAATATGTCAAAATATGCTCTACTGTTACGTATATATAAAAAAAAAAATAAAAACGATTTTGGTATTCCCTTGTGTGTATGTACAAAAATGCGACAACAAAGCCCATCAATATGTACAACTACAATGCACCAATGAAAACATATGGAAAAGAAAGGTTTTGGTATTCTCCACTGATCTTTTTCTCTACATCCTTTTTCCCTATGTTTTTTGTGGTTAAACATATAATGTTGCATCCAAATTTTCTCATAAACCATTTTCCCGTTAATGTTTTTATGAAGTGTTCTCTACTTTATTCATATGTCTACTTTTACCAAAATCATATCTATTCTTCTTTGTATGATTTTTAATGTCAAATGTTGGAAATTTAGATTGTTCACCCATTAACTGTCCTATTAACAATGACTACAAGGAGTGCTTTTAAATATTTAAATTCTTTTCCCACTTATTATCTTCCAAGAACAAATTATTAGACATGAGATTACTTGGGCAGGAGGTATTAATATTTTAAAATTTACTGAAAGACATTGATCAATTTCCTTCTCAAAAGAATATGCTAAATGTTTACTAATGTTGCATCTTAGCTATTTCTTTCATTCACACTCACCACAATTTAACATTATTTTCTTACTTAGCATCTGCTTCTCACATCTGAACTTACAAGTTATATGTGAGCAGGGACTTTCTATTTCTAATTGTGTCCTCAATGTCTGACTATTCAAATATGTATTAAATAAATTTGAACAAGAGTATTTCAAAATCAGTTTATGTATTATATATAAATATTTACATTTAACTGTACAAAATACTCCAAGAACCTAAATAAATTACTTGAACTTAATACTTCATTGTTATACTCTGAATTTAATTACTTTTTATGTAAAGTTATAATAAATTTGTTATATCCATAACTTTGTTTTCTCTCTTCTAGTCTCTTTTCATGCCTTTGTATTTTTTGTCTACCAGAATGTCAATATTTTCTAAATAATTATAATGAGTTCCCCCACACACACATACACTGCAGAATTAACTCTATCACTCATCCATCATAAATACAATTCTTAAAATAATAACTCAGATATTTTCTGTTCTCATCTATATAAAGATGCTTAGGAAATTACTATAGTATTTTATTTAACCTCCGAATGTTTTAAATCTTGACAATTTTAAGATAGTCAACTTGGTGCTCTTAAAAAAAACTGAATAAAATAATCAACTTATAAAAACATGTTTGCAGTTAAAGCATTTATTACCTCTCCTATTTCCATAAGTGGTTCATTCATATCTACACCACCATAGCCATACTGAAGGTCAGCTTCAGTCAATTTATTCTTTTTAATAAACTGGGTGTTGAGATACCTGAAAAACAAATGTAGTATCACTGGATACCAAGTCAAAATTAGTAAGAGAACAAATAACTTACAACTTTAGAACAATAATTTTAGGATTATAAACTAAGGAATAGTACGTAATAAGCCCAATAGATATAATTACATAGAAATCAGGAATATAATAAAAAGATGAAAATTATTAGCCCTAAGGGATGATGAATAAGACCTGGAGAGCAGAGAAAACACTATTATCACAGTCACACTTAAACACAAGGGTTTTGCTCTAAAGATTCTCAATACTCTTATGGTTCAATACCTTTTATCCAAGGATCCGACCATCTACAATTCAATTTGCTAATCTCTAGATTCTTCTTGGTAAGTCAAGATAAGGAACAATTTACAAAAATTAAACAAACAAATAAAATGGTCAGTCAAGTCAGTTCTGTAATTTACACTTCACCACGGGGGCGGGGTGGACATGAAACTTTTCATTTTTAAATAAAAAAGATCACCAATAGAACAAAGGGGCCAGGAAGAGGGAGGAGGCAAGGGAAAGGGGAAATATTGGGGAATGATATTAGCCAAATTATATCGTTACATTCCATGCATGTGTGCTTATGTAACAACAAATCCCACCCTTACATATAACCACAAAGCACCAATTAAAAAATGTGTGTGTGGCAGGGAAAAGATCACAATCAATAGGTAAGAAATGCAGTAATAATTCCAGATAACAAATATGGGCAAAATTGACTGATTTAAAATCACTAAAAACCAGAGGAAAGCTGAATAATTAAAAAAAAAAAAGTTTCACTACACTCTAAGACTTATAATAACTATGATAAACTCTAGGAATAACTGAGATGAATACAGAGGTCTAAAAATGTGCAGAAGAGGCCTGTAATGTTCAAGTACACATTTTCACCATCCTAGATTTCACTGTAATGCCTTTAATGCTCAAAACCTAAAACTATTCATTCGAAAGGTTATGACCATATGAGTATTTAGGTAACAACCATAAAATCTGTATATTAAAACATACCCTTTCCAAGGTTCACTATACCACAATGAAGGGTCCACTTAGCATTTACACACAACTGAAATTAAAATAAAGACAACAAATATTTCCACTTTATAATTCCACTAATTTTGGGAGACAATGAAAAATACAATTCTTGGAACTGACTTCAAAGCAGAATATCCACAATCATTTACACAAATTCTACTTCCATATGCACTAATGTCCAGACTCTAGACTTGAAGACCTACAACCATGATGTGTCATTTGACATTTTAGACTACTCAGGTCAGGATGACAAAATCATTATTTTTCCTTTCAAAAAGTCATTTATTCCTTCTATTCCATTTTCACAGTAACTCTAATAATCTTATGTTGTTTCCAACCATGCCTATCAATCAAAGAAGAAAACAAAAATAGATTGAGGGACAAAAGTAAAAGGTAGAGAGAAATGGACTCATCACCTGCAACGAATGCCCTGTCACAGGTCTTCTAATGGCTGGCCCCTGTCATTCAGATCTCAGATCAAATATACCCTTCAGGCCTTCCCTGACCCCAATCTAAAATGAACCTTAATTTCCCACTCTCAACAAAGTAACTATTTAAATTCATAGCTATTTTACTTTCTTCACACTACTTGCTTTTTGTAAAATAATCTTTTATAATTGCTTTTCCTTTTTTGTATACCATGTCCTCTAAATAAAGTTTATAAAGCAAAGAAATTGCCTTATAGACAATGTCAAAAACAGTAGTAGGCAAATATCAAGTCATCAAAAAATACTTATTCAATAAATTACTGAATAAATAAATGGATAACATTCCAGACAGCAGAGATAGCAAAAACTAATATCAGAACACAAACTTGCAAGAGTAGCCTGGAGCCAGATCATAAAAGCTATGATTGTCAGGAAATAAAAATAATCAGTAACATTTATTTGGATCGCATCATGTCAGGCAAAGCCCTAAGCATTCCACATAGCTGCACACTATGTGCTAGATACATGTGGCACTATGATGATCTTCATTTTATAAATAAGAAAACTGCAGCTTGGACAGGTTAGAGAACTTGCCAAGGTCAATCTACTATTAAGTAGCTGAGCTGGCACAGAGACTTGGGAATTCTCTTACTCTGCTTCAACTGGTATCAGTCTAGTACTATATATCAGGTACTATGCAAGGCACTGGGAACATAAAGACAAAAAACTACAATGTGGTTTCTGTCAAAACAGAGCTTACACATCTGATAGAATACATGAACAAATAAAATATTTCAACAATGCCATGCCAAGTTAATGAAACTTAATTGCCATACCTTTACCATTTATAAGTACATTACGTGCCTTCCTATATAGATCCTTTGCTTCAAATCAGTTTGTTTTTGTTTTTGCCAATGGTACCATGGTCAATCCAATAATCTCACCTAAAACATTATAATCACTTATCACTCTTTATCTCCTTTAACCAAAAAGTCTTGCTGTTCTTCCAAACTATCATCTCCTGCCATTACTTCCTTTTATTTCCAGTGTCACTGTTTGCCCTCTTGGATGGATCATTTGCAATATTCTCATGATTTATTTCTATTCCTTGCATCTCTTATTCATTTAAAAATTCTCTTTTCAGATATCAATTCCCAATCTGAATTCTATAGTAGCTCCCTTATATCTACATAACCAGTAAAATTCTTGGCACTATGGTTTGTTAAAGACATAGCAGCTAGCTATGCAGATTAGGAATGTATTCACTAATGCACTGCAAAGATCTGAATGTGTATTCTCAGACCAATATATGGTTTTGGTGTAGTTTTATGCTTTTAATCTGATAAGACAAGCCACTATTCTCTTTCTCTTTCACAGAATAAAATTCAAACTAACTCATATTAACTGAACCTTTATTTATTATACTAGATTTCTACTCTTGACAGTTAATATTTGAGATAGATTTTTAAAATAAAGTCATAATATAAAACATAAAGAGTAATTTTTTATTTTGATGTACTATTCTTAATTTAAGAAAATATAGTATTTCACAATCAATTTATTAACCTACATTTGTTTGTAAATGAATGCATATATTCTAGAAAATCATAAAACAAAATAGCTTCCAATGATTCTTAAAATAGCTTATTTTATACCCCAAAGGCCAACACCTGATTGTTCCACTTATGTACAATGTATGACTTACGTACAATGTATTAGTATACGTTCTTAAGACCGTTTTCAATTGAGTAATTAATAAGTGTCTTAACACTTTGCTTTTAGTCTTAACAATAGTACAAATAATAACAATAATTGACAAGACTAACAACCTAAGGTAACTGTTTATTGCTTTCTTTCTTTTCTTTTTTGAGACATTGTCTTTCAATCTTGCCCAGGCTGGACTCAAACTCCTGGGCTCAAGTGATGCTCCTGGCTCAGTCTCCAAAGTAGGTGAGACAGACACACACCACTGCATTTCACTTAAATGTCTTTTTTTTTCTGTCATTCATATATATATATATGTGTGTATATATTTATTTATTTTCTTTCTCTTTTTTTTCCTGTCATTCTTGTTTGTTTTTTGCAGTGCTGGAGATCAAACGCAGGGCCTCATGCATACGAGGCAAGCACTACCACTGAGCCATACCCCAACACAGATAACACAGAAGCCTATAATAAATCTGGTGTTTCTTTCCATCCTAGAAAATTCTGAAACAAGAATTATTCTCATGCTCATATCTATCTATTCTCACGTAAGAGCTGTTTGTTCTCAAGCTTGTATCTTAAGTACTCCACTACATGGCCCAGCAGGGTCTAAACAGGCATTGAAAGCAACAGGGAAAGATAGAGCAGGAAAATATATCAAAACATATAAGACAACTATGCTAATAGATATTAATCTTCTCAATCAATCATAATAAAGAAGAGACTAGAAATACTTCATAAAAATATTAAATAGTCAGGTGCGAAGGCACATGACTATAATCCTACCAGCTCAGAAGGCTGAGATAGGAGGATCGTGAGTTCAGAGCAAGCCTCAGCAAAAGCAAGGGATAAGCAACTTAGTTAGACTCTATCTCTAAATAAAATAGAAAACAGGGCCGGTGACCTTCAGTTCAATCAGAGTTACCCCCCACCACACACACACACACACACAAACAAAGGGGCTGGGATGTAGGTCAGTGGTTTAAGCCCCTGAGTTCAAATCCTAGCACTAAAAAAAAATTAAATGCTTTTGAAATGAAACTGAAATTTTTCCTTTTTACATTTTGGTTGAAGGTGACTAACAACAGGGATAACCAAACCACCAAACAACTAAAATATTATAAAGCAGTTTTCATCTGATTACCATCAAACATACCCTTACCACTTACTCTACATAAATAATAAAAAGCATAATTAAATAAATAAAACATAATTAAATAAAGCATAATTAAATAAATAAAAAGCAGTCACATGATGCCAACACCACAGGGGCCAAGCAAAACACTCTGTTAACTGAATCCCATCAGCCATCAGCTCTAAGTCTTTGCTAAGGACAGTGGAGAGTTACTAAATGATTTTAGAGAGTCATCAAATTTGAACTTTAGAAAAGATAATTCAAAAAGTTTTCCAGATAGAATAAATGAGAAATCAATGACTTGGGAGAGTGAGGTAGGAGAACTGCAAATTCAAAGCCAGTGTGAGAAACTTAGTGAGACCCTGTCAAGATAAAATTACAATTAAAAGGGGGGAGTCTGGGGGATGAGGCTCAGTGGTATAGTGCTCCTGAGTTTAATCTCTAGCTCCTAGCACTTTGGGAGGCTGAGACAGGAGAATCTCGAGTTCTAGCACTACTAGGGTAGGAAGGGAGGATAACAAGCTCAGTTTAAACATAAACAATAGTATAATGCACCTACGGAACAACTTGAAGGTATAGGCAGTTTGCTTAAAAAAGTGAAACAAACAAAAAACACAAACTTAGGCTACCTGGGATAAACACATACTTTGTTACATATAGGTTGTAGCTAAACCCAGGAATAACTGAATTCACCCCAGAAAAAAATGATGAGAACAGAACCTACTTAAGTGACTAAAATTTTCTGTATGTGGAATAAGACAAGGGTAGAATGAAGAGGTTAAACATGAGCTTTGAAATCAGACTGACCTGGGTTTAAATTCTGCCTCTCACTCATTAGCTGAGTGATCTTCATTAAAGTCATTAACCTCTTCAAGCCTTCATTTCCTCCACTGTAAAAATGGAGATACTGACTACCTCATATGGTTTTACACATACACATACACACATAGGTGTATATCTTATATACTGCAAATTTACTAAAAACTCAAAACTAGCATCAGTGTAATAGTAATAATTTAAATAGTTCCAAATTAATTGACTTTTTGGTACACATAAGCATATTATGTCCTACCACACTAACAAATAGAAAAGTGACTTAAACCTTTACTGAAATGCATCAGCTAAGAAGGGATACCACTGCATGTGCAAGCTAAACACTTTCTTTGATATATCAAAGGCCCACTTGTCCCAACAAAGACAAAAGCACACATGCACACTCACCCTTATTCTTAAAATTCTCAACACTCCTCTGATTTCGCTAGGAAATTTTTTTGTTTTGGAATTTGTTTTATTTTGTTTGTAGTGATGAAGATCAAATCCAGGGCCTCACTCATGCTTGGCAAGCTATCACTGATCTATAGCCTCAGACCTTAGCTAGGAAATTCTTGACTTTTTGATTAAGGAAGAAAATCAAATGCCAAGATATTTAAGGTACAACAAACACTGTTCTTGGGCCTGCCTCAGTTCCGCTCCAGAGTTCCTGTGGATCAGCAGGAGCCACAGAGGGCCCAGATCTGTCCTCAGGAAACTCCACGGGTATCCAGCCAACGGGAGACCCGGGGCTGCTAGCCACTAGCCACCGAGGAAGGCATACCCAGGGTAAGAGTGGCTTGCAGAGATCCCAGCATGAAGAGGTCCCACACAAGTGCGCTCTGGGCCTGCCTCAGTTCCGCTCCAGAGTTCCTGTGGTCAGGCGAGACAGAAGGCCCAAAACTGCCCTTAGGGAATGCCACAGGTGCCCAGCTGAAGGCAGACCAGAGCCTGCTAGCCTCCAGCTCCACAGGAGTTCACACTCAGTGTAAGGGTCACACACAGACTCTCCTGCTTGTGACCCTGCCTAAGTGAGACCTGGGCCTGCCTCCAGTTTTGCTCCAGAGTTCCTGTTCACCAGCAGGAGTGCAAGAGGGGCAAAACAACACTCAGGCTGAGACAGGAGAATCGCCAGTTCAAAGCCAGCCTCAGCAATGGCGAGGCGTTAAGCAACTCAGTGAGACCCAGTCTCTACATAAACACAAAATAGGGCTGGGGATGTGACTCAGTGGTCGAGTGCCCCTGAGTTCAATCCTCAGTACCAAAAAAAACAAAACAAAAATAAAAACAGCCCTCAGGGGCCGCCTCAGGAGCCCAGCCAAGGCCACTCCCACTGCCCTCTAGAGGTACATCCACTACCTCCACCACCAACGTTAGTGGCAGTAGTGCCCATCTGGGGACACTGGGAGAACAGAAGTAGCTCCAAGCTGAGACACAGGTAATGTGGAGTGTCAATACAAAATTATAGGATAGAAGCTGCAATACCTCAGATTGGTATTTCAAGAAAGGAAGACACACAATCAACATGAAAAAACAAGGGAAGAAAGTGCCCCAAATAAACCTGGATACCACTGTAACAGAATCCATTGACAGCACAGTTGTTGAAATGTCAAAGAAAGAATTCAGAATGTACATAATTAAAATGATCAGCGAACTAAAGAATGACATAAGTGAACAATTACAGGCAAAAATTGATCAATCCAACAAAGAAATAGGTGAACAAATAAAGGCAACCATCGATCATTCTAATAAAGAGATAAGAGAGCAATTACAAGTAGCAAAAGATTACTTTAAGAAAGAGCTAGAGAATGTGAAAAAAAAACAATCAGAAATACTTGAAATGAAGGAAGCAATAAACCAAATAAAAAAACTCAATAGAAAGCATCACCAGCAGACTAGATCACCTGGAAGACAGAACCTCGGATAATGAAGACACGACATACAACCTTAAAAATAAACTTGACCATACAGTGAAGATGGTAAAAAATCATGAACAGAACATACAAGTAATATGGGACAGAATCAAAAGACCAAATCTAAGATTTATTGGGATAGAAGAAGGTGCAGAATTTCAAACCATGGGAATGTACAATCTCTTCAATGAAATAATATCAGAATATTTCCCAAATATGAAAAATGAAATGGAAAATCAAATACAAGAGGCTTACAGGACACCAAACGTACAAAATTTCAACAGATCTACACCAAGGCACATTATAATGAAAATGCCCAACATACAAAATAAGGATAGAATTTTAAAGGCCGCAAGAGAGAAGAACCAGATTACATACAAGTGGAGACCAATTGGTATCTCAGCAGATTTTTCAGCCCAGACGTTAAAAGCCAGGAGATCATGGAATAACATATTCCAAGCCCTGAAAGGCAATGGATGCCAACCAAGAATCCTATATCCAGCAAAATTGAGCTTCAGATTTGATGATGAAATAAAAACCTTCCATGATAAACAAAAGTTAAAAAGAATTTACAGCAGGAAAGCCTGCACTACACAGCATTCTTGGCAAAATATTCCATGAGGAGGAAAGGATAACCCACAATGAAAATTTACAAAGAGAGGAACTACACTAAAGGAAAGACCATTCAAAAGAGAAAACAACTCAAGGTAAAAACCAAAAACAAACCAAAATGACCGGAATTACAAATCATATCTCAGTAATAACCCTGAATGTAAATGGCCTAAATGCACCAATTAAAAGACAGAGACTGACAGAATGGATCAAAACAAAAAAACCTAATAATATGCTGTCTTCAAGAGACTCATCTTAGAGGAAAAGACATCCACAAACTGAAAGTGAAAGGGTGGGAAAAAACATATCACTCACATGGATCCCGCAAACAAGCAGGAGTTTCCATCATCATATCAAATAAAGTGGACTTCAAACCAAAGATGGTGAAAAGAGATAAAGAAGGTCATTTCATACTTCTTAAGGGAATCATACATCAACAAGACATAACAATCATAAATATCTATGCCCCAAGTAATGGGACTTTTACGTATGTCAAACAAATCCTTCTCAAATACAAGAATCAAATAGACCACAACACAATAATTCTTGGAGACTTTAACACAGCTCTCTTACCACTGGATAGATCTACCAAACAAAAACTTTAAATAAAGAAACCATAGATCTTAATGAAACTATCAATAATTTAGACTTAACAGACATATATAGAGTGTTCTATCCATCAACGAGCAAATACACTTTTTTCTCAGCTGCACATGGATCCTTTTCCAAAATAGATCATGTTATGTCACAAAGCCAGTCTTAGCAAATACAAAAAAATAGAGATTCTACTCTGCATCCTATCTGACCACAATGGAATAAAATTATAAATCAATGACAGATTAAAAAACAGAAACTACTCCATCACCTGGAAACTAAATAATATGCTATTGAATGATGCATGGATAATAGAAGACATCAAGGAAGAGATAAAAAAATTCTTAGAGGCAAATGAAAACTCTGATACAACATGTCAAAATCTCTGGGATGCCATGAAAGCAGTGCTAGGAGGAAAGTTAATAGCACTAAACTCATTTATTAGAAGAAGTAAAGTCAAAAAATAAATGAATTGACTCTTCATCTCAAAGCCTTAGAAAAAGAAGAACAAATTAACACCAAAAGAAGTAAAAGATAGGAAATAATCAAAATTAGGGCTGAAATCAATGAAATTGAAACAAAAGAAACAATTCAAAAATTGACAAAACAAAAAGCTGGTTCTTTAAAAAAATAAACAAAATTGACAAACCCTTAGCCACCCTAATGAAAAGGAGGAGGAAGAAAACCCAAATTACTAAAATTCGTGATGAAAAAGGAAATGTCACAATAGACACTACTGAAATACAGAGGATAATTAGAAACTATTTTGAAAATTTATACTCCAGTAAAATAGAAAACCCTGAAGACACCAACAAATTTCTAGAGGCATATGACCTACCCAAATTGAACCAAGAGGACATACACAACTTAAACAGATCAATTTCAAGCAAGGAAATAGAAGATGCCATCAAGAGCCTTCCAACCAAG
>PVHX01007079.1:0-46616 GCA_004024805.1 Geosciurus inauris
TTCGATTCTCAGCACCACATATAAATAAATACAATAAAGATCCATTGACAACTAAAAAAAAATTTTTTTAAATATTTATTTTTTAGTTGTAGGTAGACAGAATATCTTTATTTTTATGTGGTACTGAGGATCGAACCCAGTGCCTCACGCATGCTAGGCGGGCACACTACCACTGCACCATAACCTCAGCTCCACAACTAAAAAATATTAAAAAAAAAAAAAAAGAAGTGGTGCATCCAGTTACCTGCTAAAGTCTTCCCTGGCATTCCAAATTTCAGTGGCTAAGCCCATTTTGTTCTTTTGGGCATTTATCTCCCTGTATTGCAGTTTCCTTTTTCTTTGACCCCAATGGGTGTGAAATCCTTAAGGGCAGGGGCCAGTTCTGTCTAGGTCATACTTCTAGTCTTCCAGCCTAATCAGAGTATATTAGTGAATAAAAGAAGAGCAAAAAATGTTCAACACATCTTTCTTGCTCATTTGACTTTTCACTCTAATGATGAGAATTTTTCTGCAGGCAGACAAGTTGTTAAAAGCATTGAAAGCTCATCTTAAACAGGAAGAAAGAAAAGAAGAGAAGAATCAGGTAAGTAATGGTTTTCACCATCACCTATTAGCTTGCAAAACAATTATGTTTAGTTAATGAGCAATTAATAGTAATTAGCGATGATTTAAGACATGCTGTTTATTACTAGAGTTCATTTTTGGCATTTGTACCAGTGACTGAATCTTTTCATAATTATTTGTTAAAATAATAAAACTGTTTTGGGTAGGCATATAATCTGTTAAATAAAATGTCCCTATACAAACAGAAAAGTGAATTACTACTTCCTAAATATGAGAGATAGCATGGTATAAGTGGGAAGGAAACTAAATTTAAAATCAGAAAGACCCAGCTTAAGCCAGGCACGGTGGCACAAGCCTGTAATCCCAGCACTTAGGGAGGCTGAGACAGGAGAATCGCGAGTTCAAAGCCAGCCTCAGCAATGGCGAGGCACTAAGCAATTCAGTGAGACCCTGTCTCTACATAAAACACAAAATAGGGCTGGGGATGTGGCTCAGTGGTCGAGTGCCCCTGAGTTCAATCTCCAGTACCAAAAAAGAAAAAGAAAAAGAAAAGAAAGACCCAGCTTAAGTAGCAGTTCTCCTTTCTTGAAAAACTCAAATTCCTGTTGTGTGCTGCTAAATTTAGTATTGCCAGAAGCAAATGAAGTAGGTACTGTGAAAGTGACTTATAACGTATAAAACATGGCTGATGGGAGAGTTGTCATGGCTGCTTCATTCCTACAATGAAGACTTGATAAGGCATGGCGCATCTAAATAGATCAGTGGCCAGAATTCTCAACTTGAAATTGAAGGAAATTAAAAAAAAAAGTGAAATTGAAGAAAATGTTGCAAGGCTTTAATTACTTTGGGGCTTTGCAAAGATCAGTTATATATCTGGGAATGAAGGTAAATATAAACATGAACTAAATATTGAACTTTCTCCTCTATCTTTACAATCTCTGCAAATCTATATTCCAATTTATAAACATTTGAAAACTTTCAATATTCTATGTGTATACATGTGGTGCTGGGGATAGAACCCATATGTGTGCTAAGGAAACACTCTACCACTGAGCTGTAACCCCAGTCATAAGATTTTTTTTTTCGCATGTGTGTGGTGCTAGGGATTGAACCAGGGCCTTGTGCATGTGAGATAAGCACTCCACCAGCTGAGCTATATCTTCAAGAATTTATTTAGAATTCAGGTATAAGGGCTAGGGGTGTAGCCAAGTGATACGGCTTTTTGTTTTTTTTGTTTTTTTTGGTTTTTTTAATCTTTTTTTTTTTTTTTTTTAGTTATAGATGGACACAATGTCTTTATTTTATTGCTTTGTACGTGGTGCTGAGGATCGAACCCAGGGCCTCACGCATGCAAGGCAAGCGCTCTACCACTGAGCTACAATCCCAGCCCCGGCTTTTTGAATATCATGGGCAAGGCCCTGGGTTTCATTCCTAGCACTGAAAAAAAAAACCAAAAAAACGAACTTTAGAAAGTTTCCATATTAATTAAAATTATTATCTTCTGGGCGTGGTAGTGCACATTTATAATCCCAGCAACTTGGGAAGCTGAGGCAGGAGGATTCAAGTTCAAAGGCAGCCTCAGCAAATTAACAAGGTCCTAAGCAACTTTGTGAGACTTTGTCTCAAAATAAAAAATAAAGAGGGCTGGGCATGTGGCTTAGTGGTTAAGTGACCTTGGGTTCAATCCCTGGTACAAAAAAAAAATCATTATCCACTCCTGCCTTCCTGTAATGGTTAAAGATATATAACTACACTACCATCTGAAATCACAATTTTGCTTTGGGGTAGTAATTGGTAGACTAAAGTTAAAATGATCAGGGTTGGGGATGTAGCTCAGTCAGTAGGGTGCTTGCCTCACATGCACAAGACCCTGGGTTCAATCCCCAGCATCACAAAAAAAAGGTTAAAAAGATCTATTGTTTCGGGGCTGAGGCTATGGCTCAGCGGTTGAGCGCTTGCCTTGCATATGTGAGGCACTGGGTTCGATCCTCAGCACCATATAAAATAAATAAAGATATTGTGTTCATCTACAACAAAACAAAATATTAAAAAAAAAACCAAAAACTATTGTTTCAAATTTAGCATCTTGGGGTATTCCTTTTTTTTTGGTACCAGGAATTGAACTCAGGGGCACTCAACCACTGAGTCACATCCCCAGCCCTATTTTGTGTTTTATGTACAGACAGGGTCTCATTGAGTTGCTTAGCACCTCACCATTGCTAAGGCTGGCTTTGAACTCGTGATTCTCCTGTCTCAGCCTCTCAAAGTGCCGGGATTACAAGTGTGAGCCACCGCGCCCAGCTGGGGCATTCCATTTTGAACAGGGTGAAAATCTAAATTCAGTTAGGTATCAGATTCCTAAATAATGAATCTAATAATAATGACCTTAGTTGGGTGAAAAGACTTGATGTACAACCCTTGGGTAAATCAGAGCTTATAACTCCATTCACAGAACATAGTAGATTAATGTCTCTCTTTTCAGGATGAAAGTCAAACTTCTGCATTCTCCAAGGATGAAGCTATGATACAGATTAATAGCCATGAACAAGCCAAGAGGGAGCCAATTGGCAATGTCACCAAAACGAGGAGGTGCAAGACAGTTAATGGGGACCCTGACTCCCAGGTGAATAGAAGTGTGCAAATTGAACAAAAGCTACCACGTGTGCCAAAACTGGCATTCTTAGCTTTTCCTTTTAAATTCCCTTATGAGGTCAGCTGGTTGGAAATGCACTATATGCTGCAGCAGCTCCCTCAAAACAGACCTATGTCTAGGCTACTCAAAATTGCACCCCCAAACCTGGCATTTAAGAAGCAATGACTATTAAATAAATGTAAATTAAGATTTGTTGAGGGCTGGGACTGGGGCTCAGTGGTAGAGCGCTTGCCTAGCATGTGTGAGGCACTGGGTTCGATCCTCAGCACCACATACAAATAATAAATGAATAAAATAAAGATCCATCAACAACTAAAAAATAAAAAAAAATTTGTTGAATAAATATGAATGTTCATTAAGTATCCAGTTAATTGAGGTGTAGTACGTAAGAAGCAAAGAGAAACCAACATGGAGTATGCTTTTTTTTTAAATATTTTTTTTTTTAGTTGTTAATGGATCTTTATTTTATTCATTTATTATTTATATGTGGTACTGAGGATCGAACCCAGTGCCTCACGCATGCTAGGCAAGTGCTCTACCACTGAGCTACAGTCCCAGCCCATGGAGTATGGTTTTAAAGTTCTCTTTCCTAGCTTGCCCTCTCCCTACCCACTGATCATACTATACTTAGTCTTTCAACAGTGTGGTTATTTGAAGGAGAATAGAATTGTTTAATGGCAATTTTTATTAAATTTTACTTTCTGTTATATGATGAAACCCTCCCATAAACAAACAGACAAAAAACCAGTGTGGTTATGTGGCTAGCTAGGGGCTTTCCTCTCTTTATTTTCTCTAAAAGAAACTAATTTTACTTTTTTTTTTTTTGGTACAGGAGATTGAATCTAAGGGTGCTATACCACTGAACCTCAACCCTAACCCTTTTTATTTTGACATAGGATCTCCCTAAATTGCTTAGGGCCTTGATAAATTTCTGAGACTGGTCTTGACCTTGGGAATCCTCCTGTCTCAGGCTCCCGAGTAGTTGGATTACAGGCATGTACCATCAAACCCAGCTATACTTTTATCTTTTTTTTTTTTTTTTTTTTTTTTTTTTTTTTTTTTGGTACCAGGTATTGAACTCAGGGGTACCTGATCACTGAGCCACATTCCCAGCCCTATTTTTGTGTTTTATTTAGAGACAGCGTCTCACTGAGTTGCTTAGCGCCTTGCCTCACCATTCCCAAGGCTGGCTCTGAACAAGAGATTCTCCTGTCTCAGCCTCCCAAAATGCTGGGGTTATAGGTGTGCGCCACCGAACTTGGCTTATGCTTTTATCTTATCCTTTCATTCAGATGTAACTTTTACCAAACACAGTCCTAATTTCTTATTTTTTGTCTTCATATAGTCCCTTGATCAGTAGAGTGCCTACATCCTTACATTAGTTTATCATCTATAAGAACTTAATCTCCATTCTTTCCAATGGTCCCTAATTCCTGTCCCCAAATTGACACTTTCATTACACTGGATAAGGCACAAAACCAAATCTGCCATTCAGAAGTCTTATTCTCAGGACTGCGGTTGTAGCTCAGTGGTAGAGCACTTTCCTAGCATGTGTGAGGCATTGGGTTCAATCCTCAGCACCACATAAAAATAAATGAATAAAATAAAGGTACAAAAAATACAATAACGGGTTTTTAAAAAATTTTATTCTTTGCTCCTTTTATCCCCCCTTTCCCCTTCTTTAGAAGGCAGCAATTACTTTTTATTTAAAAATGAAATTGTTTATTTCCTTTTACAATTTGTAGCAGGATCATTCTGGGGTAAAAATAAGTGATGCTACTGAATTCCAGAATCAAGAAAAGCAGAAAAACCAGTATCTTGGAACTACTGCAAAAGTTGCTTCTCTGCCAGACCAGAGCCAAGGAGATGATAATGTTTCCTCAGGAAAAAGTGAGATGAATGGTATGGCAAGTGACTATTTTTAAAAAAGGAAATTGCAAGGGGTAGTTGTGTATTAATTTGCTAGGACTGATGTAACAACAAACTGGGAGGCTTAGAACAACAAATCGATTCTCTCACAGTTCTGAGAGCTAGAAGTTCAAAATCAAGGAATCAGTAGAGGCTTACTCTTCCAAAACAATAGCTATCTTCCTTGCCTCTTCATACCATGTGGTAGCTGTTGAAGCCTGGTATTCCCTGGCCTACTGCTGCGTTTCTGTGGTCTCTGCTTTTATCAACACCTGGCATTCTCTTTGTGTCCCTTCTTTAAAGGACACCAGTAATACTGGATTAGTATCCACAAACAACCTTAACTTGATTATATTTGTAAAGACTCTTTATTTTTGTTTGTTTTTCTTTTTTACCTGCAAATGCCATAATTTTATTCTCTTTTAATGCTGAGTAATATTCCATTGTGTATATATATATATACACCACAGTTTCTTTATTCATTCATCTATTGAAGGGCATTTAGGTTTCTTCCACAGTTTAGCTATTGTGAATTGAGCTACTATAAACATTGAAGTGACTGCGTCACTGTAGTAAGGACCTCATTTCTTTAGAGGTCATTTAGAAATAGGTGCTAGATACCAGAGGTAGGACTTTAACATATCTTTGGGGGGTCTGTAGTTCAACTGATAGCACCATGTTGTAGAACTTCTAAGTGTTCTGCAATTAAAGCAAAAGTTAGAACCAAATATAGATTTATCAGGTTGTCTTTACCTTTTTTTTTTGGTACCGGGGATTGAACTCAGGGGTACTCAACCACTGAGCCACATCCTCAGCCCTGTTTTGTGTTTTATGTAGAGACAGGGTCTCACTGAGTTGCTTAGTGCCTCGCCGTTGCTGAGGCTGGCTTTGAACTCGTGATTTTCCTGTCTCAACCTCCCAAAGTGCTGGGATTATAGGCATGCACCACCACGCCCGGCTCATCTTCACCTTTTCTTCCCCCTAACAATAAGAACTGATCCCAGGGCCCCAGAATGGTAGGCAAGCATTCTGCCACAGAGCTATACCCCCAGCTCTGTTATTGAAACCAGAATAAGAGTGGTAGCTGGAAAGTTTAGGGAAGTTAATTTCTTCTTGGTAACAGGAGAGCCCTCATTTAGTATCATTACCTCCTCTAGCCAAGTGCAGAGACTAATAGAAAGATCTGTTTTGCTTCCTTAACCAGCAGATGATTTCAGGGAGCTGTGAAGCTTACCTTCTGAGTGGCATGGCTATTTTTACTATGATAAATTAATATATTCCTAAGTCTAACTTCCTGAAAACCTTTTCCCTGAATTTTCACAGAAATTTTGTAGTTTCTATGAAACTACAAAACTCAGTTCCTCCACCCCAATAGCACTTTGTGCTCTCCATCATTCCTTAGGAAGGTTGCCACTGGCCTCAGAGCATCTCAGCATTAGGTTCACCTTGGTCAACCTGCCTGGACCTAAGCCTTGCTAGAGAAGGGGAGGCAGGATTGAGAGAGATGATTTCCATTCCATTGTCCACCAGCCACCTAAGTGCATATCTGATCTTCAGCCTTCCTATTTTCCCCAAAATTTTGAATGTCTTACTAAACCGAGAAAATTATAGGAAGAATGGGTCTGATTCTAGGAACCTAGGAATTTATTGGTTTGTTTTTGTTGTTATTGTTGTTTTGGTACCAAGGATTGAACCCAGGGGTACTTAGTCACTGAAGCACATCCAAGCCTTTTTTATCTTTTTTGTGATACTGGGGATTGAACTCAGGGGTACTCGACCACTGAGCCACATCCCCAGCCCTATTTTCTGTTTTATATAGAGACAGGGTCTCACTGAGTTACTTAGCACCTCGCCATTGCTGAGGCTGGCTTTGAACTCACGATTCTCCTGAATCCCAGCCTCCCTAAGTGCTGGGATTACAAGCTTGAGCCACCGCGCCCGGCTCCTCCTCAGATCATTTTGATGCATGTGCTTTATAGCGCATTTTAAAATCATGATACAAAGCTAGATGTAAAGAAATGACAGAGTTGGCAGTGAGAGTCCCTAGGATCTGGTTTTGCTGGCCTGGAAAAACTCAGGAAGGGTGGGTCACAGTGGCACCCACCTATAATTCCAGCTATTCAAGAGGTTGAGGCAGGAGGGTCATGATTTCCAGGCCAGGCTTTCTGAAGGTCCTTTTGAATCTTCATTGTATAAATCCAAAGATACAGGGCTGGGATTGTAGCTCAGTGGTAGAGCACTTGCCTCACATGCATGAGGCACTGGGTTCAATCCTCAGCAGCACATAAAAATAAATAAATAAAGGTATCATGTCCATCTACAACTAAAAAAACATATATATAATAAATAATTAAATCCAAAGATACAGAACTAATGACAGACTTTTTCCCCATTAATCTCTGTTGACTGAGCAAGACCCTGTCCTTTTTTATTTTGCCACTGGAGATTGAACTCAGGGGCACTCAACCATTGAGCCACATCCCCAGCCCTAGTTTGTGTTTTATGTAGAGACAGGATCTCAGTAAGTTACTTAGCGCCTCACTGTTGCTGAGGCTGGCTTTGAACTCGCGATTCTCCTGTCTCAGCCTCCCTAAGTGCTGGGATTACAGGCTTGTGCCACCGCGCCCAGCTAAGACCTGTCTTAAAATATAAAAATAAGGGCTGGAGTTGTGGCTCAGTGATAGAGCACTTGCCTAGCATGTGTGAGGCACTGGGTTCAATTCTCAGCACTGTATATAAATAAATAAAATAAAGGTCCATTGACAACTAAAAAAATATTTAAAAAAAAAAAAAAATTAAGGGACCTAGAGCTGGGAATATAGCTCAGTTGGTAGAGTGCTTGCCTTGTATGCACAAGGCCCTGGGTTCAGTACCCAGCACAATCAATTAATCAATCAATGACCTAGGGATGTAGCTCAGTAGATAGACTGCTTGCCTAGCATGCATGAGGACCTGGGTTCAATAACCAGCCCAATAAATAAATAAATAAGTAGATACATTAAAAAAATGGGCTAGTGATACAGCTCAGAGGTAGAGTACTCCTGGCTTCAGTCCCCAGTACTTCGGGGTGGGGGGAATAAAATGAAGATGGGCATTAAGATAGGTTCTTCTGCTAAGACACAGGTAGTTTGAAGGAGTAAAAGCTATCATGTAGGTTCTGGGGGGAGGAAATTGTTTTTACTTTTTATTCTAATATAATTTCATATTTAGAGAAAACATCCAAGAATAGTATTAAGTTCCTATATCCACCCAGATGTTTAACATTTTACCAAATTTGCCTTTTCCTTCTCTATGTCTGTATATATGTTGCATATGGCTTTTTTTCCGAATTGTTTGAGAAGTTGCATATATCTGCCCCTTCTAATTTGTGTGTGTGTGTGTGTGTGTGTGTGGCTGAGGATTGAACCTAGGGCCTTTTGCATGTGAGGCAAGCACTCTACCACCTGAGCTATGTCCCCAGACCCCTTTACTACGAAATGTGTGTTTCTTAAACCATAAGAACACTCTTGCACAAATGTACAAAGAACAAAAATTTCATATTCTACGTTGTAACCTTTAAGAAACTACCACTTATCAAGTTATGGTAGAATATCAAAGAAAAATATCTATAATTATCTGAACAGGCTATTAAAATAACTCTTCCCTTTTTAACCATACATCTCTGTGAAGCAAGATATTTTTCATACATGCCTCAGCCAGAATAGCATATCACAGCATATTGTATGCAGAAGCAGACAAGAAAATCTGCCTTTTTTTTTTTTGTGGTGCTAGGAATGGAACCCAAGGTTTCATACATGCTAGGCAAATGCTCTACCACTGAGCTATATCACTAGGCCCATACATGTGTTTTTAAAAAACCCTTTGTGATTCAAGTCAACAGAGATTAATGGGGAAAAAACATCCTTCATTAGTTCTGTATCTTTGGATTTAGACAATGAAGATTCAAAGGGACCTTCAGAAAGAAAGTCTCTCTACACAGATGGGTTTTCCAAACTTGGAAACAATAAAAGAACTACAGTCACTACTCCAAGTAAGTTTGTACACAGTGAAACATAAGGTAATGTGAGTGGTTGGCTCACTTCAGACTAATATTGGAGAGGCAGTGCATGGTAGCAGCTAAAACCTCATATGCTGGAAGTACAGTTTACATTCTGCCACCTTGCTTTGTAGCTTTGAGATCTTGGGGAACTTATCCTAAATAAAGCAACTTACTTGCTATGAAGTAGAAATGATTATACTATTTCATCAGGTTTATATATAGATTGAGAATACCATGTCTATTACTTATTACCTACTACAGCAAATAACATATAGCAGGGATTTAATAAATATCTAATGAATGAATAGTTCTTCAAGGTACTTGGCACAATGTCTGCTGTATACTAACTTTCTAATAAATATAAAGGACTCTTTTTAGACATGTAATTCTTTATCTTGTATTACTGGAACATTGTTTGGTCCATGTAATGTGGACTGGGTGTCGTGTGTTTATAGTTGTTAGAATACTGCTATCATATACTAGAAGTTCAATAAATTATATACATAGTTAGAATAGCATAGGGCAGGGTTATCAGGGTCTGCCTGCCTTTTATCTCTTGAGGTAAGAATGTTTTTCTCCATGTATGAAGAGTTTAAAAGAAGATAAGATAGAGATCATACTGTATTTGGCCACAAAGTCTAAAATACTATCTGTCCCCTAACAGAAAAATTTTGTCACTTCTTGGCATAGAGCTTTCCAGGCATTACAAAATACAAATTTGAGGCTGGGAGTATAGTGTAATGATATAATGTGTACTTAATATGCACAAGGCCCTGGCTTCAATCCCCAGCACCAAAGGAAGAAAAAAAAATATCAAATTTGTGATGATTAAATAAAGGTCATTTGACCAGTGAGGGAGAAGACAAATCTGTTACTCTTCTTTAGACTAAATCAAGATGTCAGGAAAGTGAACAACAGGGAGATGATGAATGTTTGATAGTTTATAAGATGAAAAGGCTTTCCTCTGAGTTTCAAAAATTAAGTGTTTTGAAATTAAAGATTTAGCAAAAATGATATTGAAGTTGACTGCCAGGAATGCAAGGAGAATAATAGTTAATACCAAAAGCAAAAGGAAGGTGAATAAATGGAATTTGTCCTATTAATTTTCATATTTGGGGGGGCATTCTAGACTTTAAGAAGCTTCATGAGGCTCGTTTTAAGGAAATGGAGTCCATTGATGAATATATTAAGAGAAAAAAGAAACATTTTGAAGAACACAACTCTAATATACTGAAGGTATGCAGATACAATTCACAGTTTTAATGGGATGAAACTATTTGGTTTTACTTTAAAAGCATGTAACACCTCTGTTAATACATCTAGCTTTATATTACTATGCCTGTGGAATGGATTTGTTTGGGTTTACATATCTTTATCTTGTTATTTTTATTTTGTTTATTTCTTTTTTGTATGTAGGGATTGAATCCCGGGCCTTGCACATGCTAGGAAAGTGTTCTACCACTAAGCTGTATCCCCAGCTCTTTTATATTTTATTTGGAAACAGGGTCTTGCTGAGTTGCGAAGATTGGCCTTGAACTTCCAGTCCTTCTGTCAGCCTCCCAGATACCTGGGATTACAATTATGCACCATCACACCCAGTTTAATATATCTTTACCTTAATATTGCATTTTTCCATTCTGAGAATTTTTTAGATGTAACAGTGCATCCTCACTGTGAGGAACTATTCTATAGTGTCAATGAATTCTTCTATGTTCATTCATAGGTTTGGCCTCACTTTCATTGAGGGTGGACTGGAACTATCTTCTTTTGCTTGTCTCTCATGTAAAGTAAAGTGAGGTGCAATGTAGTGGCTAACCTATGCTAACAGTCCAGGCCCTACTGGATTCAGTAAGCCCCTCAAGTAAGAGAAGGTGATGCAGTCAATGCTGAGGTTGAGTTGGGAGAATAGTGAGTTGATACTGTCCTAGGAACCTGATGTTATTGATATCTGGGGTTAAGGAGGTGCTAGACAGAACTGAGAAACATTTATTTTATGATGTAATAATAAATAACAACCTGCCTATTTCTCAAAGGAATTTAAAGCAGTTTGTGGTATTACAACAGAATACAGTATAGTCAATTTAGAAGGGCTGAGCATGTGGCTTTATTAGTAGAGTGTTTGCCTAGTATGTGCAAGGCCTTGGGTTCAATCCCCAACATTGCAAAAGGGGTGGGGTTGGAGGACAGAAAATGAGTGCTATTAGCAAGAACATTGTCCACTGCCATCAGTCTGCTGAGTTTTGAGTTTTCTGGCAACTAGGGCCAAAAGAGACACATTGGATGATAAGCTTCTCGATGAAAAACTTAGTTAAAAAACAAAATATTTATTTCAACAGTATTTATAAAATACTACCAGGCATGGTGGCATACACCTATAATCCCAGCAACTCCCAGTGACTCAGGAGGCTGAGGCAGGAAGATCATGAGTTTGAGGCCAGCATGGCTAATTTAACAAGACCTTGTCTCAAAATAAATGAAAAGGACTGGGATTGTGGCTTAGTGTTACCGCACCCTGGGTTCAATCCCTAGTATCACCAAAAGAAAAAACAATCACTGTTACCAGTCTTTTAGCAAAGAACACAGGAGAGATATTCAGTGTGTTCATAATTAGCTTTCTTACATACTAGCAAGGTCTAAGTATCACTTTGTCTACAGTTAAATACTAGGACATGAAGCTCATGCCAATGGCATTACAAAAAGACATACCGTTTCTTTTTCTGCATAGGTGTGAACTGGCTGCAAAGATGCCTGGAAGTGGGATCACATGTCCCTTTACCATGAAACTGGATCTGTTATGTCCTTGATTGACAATCAAACTTTCTATTTTATATAACAGATGAGTTAATTTTCCTGAGAATAGTTAAGGTTGGAACAACTGCCTTGAAAACATATTTAATAAATTGAGTAGCTTATCTTATTTTTCAATTTAACGCCAGCCTAATAGCCCCATCTGAAAGAGTATAGTTTTAAAATTCTGCCCTCCATCTCCACTGTTTAGGGAATTGGTCTATTAGATGTGGTATGATCTATTTGAAGACTGGAGAATTAAAAAAAAAAAATTACAGTGACTTCACCATAGCTGAGATGAAGTTGCTTTTGACAGTTAACATGTTGAGGTGTTTGAGGATTGGATAGTGATACATGAGCAACCTGGTCATGACAACCTTTCCAGATGTCCATGAAAGAAACAAGCCTTGTAGCCGGGCGCAGTGGCGCAAGCCTGTAATCCCAGCACTTAGGCTGAGACAGGAGAATCGCGAGTTCACAGCCAGCCTCAGCAACAGCGAGGCGCTAAGCAACTCAGTGAGACCCTGTCTGTACATAAAAAACACAGAAT
This sequence comes from Geosciurus inauris, assembly GCA_004024805.1. Classification (NCBI taxonomy): domain Eukaryota; kingdom Metazoa; phylum Chordata; class Mammalia; order Rodentia; family Sciuridae; genus Geosciurus; species Geosciurus inauris. The sequence continues at coordinate 12,502 of PVHX01007079.1, forward strand.
AGGGCTGGGGATGTGGCTCAGTGGTTGAGTGCCCCTGAGTTCAATCCCCAGTACCAAAAAAAAAGAAAGAAAGAAAGAAAGAAACAAGCCTTCTTTCCTTTAATCGTCAAATGGCCCTCTAGAAATATCAGAAAGCTTGTGCATCAAGGTGCTTATTTACTTGGCCAAGTGAATCATCAAGTTCAGAGTGAATTATTAAATTTTTAATTTAATTTTTTAATGCTATACTAGCAATTGAACCCACTGAGCCATATCCCCAGGCCCCCCCCCCTTTTTTGGGTGTGTGTGTTGCTGGAACCCAGAGTTTTGTGCATGTGAGGTAAGCACTCTACCAACTGAGCTAAATCCCCAGCACCCCGCAGCCCTTTTTTATTTTTAATTTTGAGACAGGGTCTCACTAAGTTGCTGAAACTAGCCTCCAACTTGCCATTCCTCCTGACTCAACCTCCAGAGTCACTGGAATTATATATGCCACCATGCACAATTTCTGAAATATCATTTCTGTAGTCATTTGACATTCCATGTTGTTTATAATTAGCTTTTTCTTTCGTCTATTCTTATTTATATTAATGGCATATATTATGTTAAAAATATTTTTCCATATCAGGAGAAGTGGTTCAGCCTCCCAGCAGCCTGGGAGGCTGAGGCAGGAAGATCGAAAGTTCAAAACCAGCCTCAGCAACAGTGAGATGCGAAGCAACTCAGTGAGACCCTGTCTCTAATTAAATTCAAAAAAAGGGCTGGGAATGTGGTTGAGTGCCCCTGAGATCAACCCCCATATCTTTAAAAAAACGAAACAAGGGGCTGGGATTGTAGCTCAGCGGTAGAGCGCTTGCCTTGCATGCATGAGGCCCTGGGTTCGATCCTCAGCACCACGTACAAAGCAAAAAAATAAAGACATTGTGTCCATCTACAACTAAAAAAATTTTTTTTAAAAAACAAAACAAAACAAAAAAACCAGACTGGGAATGCAGCTCAATAGCAGATATCCTGGCATGCACGAGGCTCTAGTATGACAGAAAATAATTTTTTAAAATAAAGTAATGGGGAAGAAAGGATGTCAGGTTGAGTTACAAGTGGACATGAAATGGGGTAAGTGGGAGTACTCTTCTGCACTTGGAGAAACCAAACTTTTAAAGTAGTGCCTTTTTTCTTCTTCAGAAGGAGCCTGGCAATAAGGGAGGGATAGTAACTCCAGTTCCTCCAAAAGCAAGACTCTCTGTGACTTGTACACCCATCAGCCAGCAGCACTCGAAAGGCCAATCACAAGGCCCTGCAAGTCGGAGCACTATGTATCTGAAGGGGTTAGTCAAGCACTCTGCTCTCTCAGCAGCTAAAATGAGCGTCAGGTAAAGAGGTTGTTCCAAAATGTAATCAGGGGTAAGATTTCAATTGGATTTTATCCAATATGTCCTAATGTTGATTAAAAGAAAAGAGGAGGAGGACCAGGGACAAAGATCAGTAGTTTTTATAAGTTGTAATCTTTGCCTTACAATTGGGTTCAGTTTTGATTAATAAGTAAAGATAAAGCTGTGCACGTGGGCAGACGCCTATAATCCCAGTGGCTTCGGAGGCTGAGGCAGGAGTATCACAAGTTCAAAGCCAGCATTAGCAACTTAGGCCCTAAGCAACTTAGTGAGGCCCTGTCTCTAAATTTAAAAAAAATTAAAAAGGGCTGGGAATGTGGCTCAGTGGTTAAGCACTCCTGGGTTCAATCCTTCCTACCAAAAAAAAAAAAGTAAAGGTAAAATATGAGATATATGAGAATCTTCATTTTATTACCTTGATATATGCCATCAAAGATGTTTAAAGAGAAATTTTTCCATTGACTTAAATATGAAAGTGGAACTAGGAGCTCCAGTGGTGCAATTAGTTAGCACGCAGTACTTATAAAAGTGAAGCTAAGGAGCTGGGATTCTTGCTCATTGGTACTGGAGATTGAACTCAGGGGCACTCGACCACTGAGCCTCATCCGCAGCCCTATTTTGTGTTTTATGTAGAAACAAGGTCTCACTGAGTTGCTTAGCATCTCGCCGTTGCTGAGGCTGGCTTTAAACTTGCGATTCTCCTGTCTCAGCCTAAGTGCTGGGATTACAGGTTTGTGCCATTGCGCCCGGCTAAGGTCCATCAGCAAATAAAAAAATATTTTTTTTAAAAAAGTAAAGCTAAATTCCTACTTCAAGTCTCAATGCAGTGAACTGAAAAATGGACTCTTCCCAACCTATCCACTGGGCACTGCAGTATCATAGACATCTCATGACCCATTAATACCTATTTTCTATGCCTTTCCTGATACAAGGTTACCCTTTAACTGTGATCATCCCCACAGGTGAAAATATTTAGATGCCTTCTAATATTGAAATTTTATTCTCTTCTTTTCATAACATTTGCAATATTTGCCAACATGTGTGATTATCTTACACAGTTTCAGGGTTTTTTTTTTGCCCTCCTAGGTATAGAACCTCAGGCCTCATGCACAATATATTTTTTTTAATATATATTTTTTAGTTGTAGATGAACACCTTTATTTATTTTATGTGGTACTGAGGATCGAATCCAGTGCCTCACACGTGTGAGGCAAGCACTCAACCACTGAGCCACAACCCCAGTCCCTCATGCACAATACTTTTACACACACACACACATGTTGTTATTGGATTTTCACTGAACCTAAGACACCACTGATTGAAGACACAACATTATTTTATAAATCATGAAGAAAAATCACTGCCAGTTAACTATTGACATTTGGGGGGGCGGGTACTGGGGATTGAACTCAGGGTCACTTGACCACTGAGCCACATCCCCAGCCCTATTTTGTGGTTTTTTTTTTTTTTTTTGGTACTGGGGATTGAACTCAGGGGTACTTGACCACTGAGCCACATCCCCAGCCCTATTTTGTGTTTGTTATGTAGAGACAGGGTCTCACTGAGTTGCTTAGCGCCTTGCTTTTGCTGAGGCTGGCTTTGAACTCGCGATTCTCCTGTCTCAGCCTCCCTAAGTGCTGGGATTACAGGCTTGAGCCACCGCGCCCGGCTTATTTTGTGTTTTATTTAGAGACAGGGTCTCACTGAGTTGCTTAGCCCCTTGCTGTTGCTGAGGCTGGCTTTGAACATGTGATTCTCCTGTCTCAGTCTCCCAAAGTGCTGGGATTACAGGTGTGTGCCACCACACCTAGCTTATTGACATGTTAACAATTATAAAGCACATCCCAATTTCAGAGATGTTAAAATGTAGGAAAAAATCTGTATCAGAGAATCACTGAAATGCACTTATGGCAATTTGCCATGAGTATAAAATGGACTTACTTATGTACAACTCCAGTGATATTTTTCTAGGAAGATGTCATCTCTCCTCTGTCAGAGCAGTCTTCTGTCTTTCTGACAGTTGTCTCCAGGGAGAGGATGAGAAAGGAAGCCTCTCAGATGGCCTCCTGAACTGTATGTAACTTGAGGCCTGCCAGGTATATTTGCCCAACTTTGCTTTATAATGTCATTGATAAATACTAGAACAGCAAAAGATAAAAAAACATATTTCAAATACTGGAAGTTAGCAAATGGTTTGCTTTAGCAATACCCTTTAAAGAACATGTCTTTTGTATAAGAGAAATTCATTCATTCTTTTTTTTTTTTTTTTTAACTTTTTTTAGTTGTAGATGGACACAGTACCTTTATTTTATTTAATTGTTTTTATGTGGTCCTGGGGAATGAACCCAGTGCCTCACACATGCTAGGCAAGCGCTCCACCACTGAGCCACCATCCCAGCCCCATAGAAAAATTCATTCTTATAACAGTATTTATTGCAGCCCTTTAGCTGCCTGGCAATAGAAAAGTAGTTTTATTTCTAAGGTTGACATAAGTTACACTTGCCACAAGATCTGAGATCTTGTACTCTACTTTGCTTTTTAGGTTTTCAGCTGCTACCAAAGATAATGAGCATAAGCATTCAGTGACTAAGACTCCAGCTAGAAAGTCTCCACATGTGACCACATCTGGGAAAACCTCAGAAGGGCATGCTGTGCTTGGGACACCCAACTTACAGACCAACAGAGGGAATTCTGCAGGTAAAAATTAAAACCAAAATCAAATGTCCTTAGCAGTTCAACTTTAAACTTAACTCCCTAAAATTAAGTCTCAAAAATAAATAAATAAATAAAAAAGAAGGACTGGGGATGTGACTCAGTGGTTAACCACCCCTGGGTCAATCCCTAGTACAAAAAAAAAAAAAAAAAAAGATTCAACCATGATGAATTGTTTTCACTGTTTCAATGTTTTGTTTTGGATATATGCCAGTTTATGTATTTTACTGCTCAAAGGCATAGGTATTTCCAGCTTTAGTATTATGTATAATATAGCTAAGAAAACTCTTGAGCAGTTTTCCTATACATGTGCAAATGTCTAGACTAGGAGCAGGACTGCCAAATTCCAGAATATACATACTTTCCCTGTGCTGGCTAAATTGTACCCATTCATGCTCCTACAGGCAGTATATTGACAACTTCTATTGTCCCACTTCTTGCTTGTGCTGTATATTAACACAATGGGATAGCTTAAATACTATGGGATAGTTTTGATCTTTTTTTATTTTAACTTTTTTTATTTTAAATACAATGGGATAGTTTTGATCTTTTTTTATTTTAACTAAGTGTTCCTAGATCCTATTGCTTCTTCACAAATATAGGCAAGTGACCTGGATAACACTGAGTGGCTTCCCATATCAGAGGAAGTGATTATAAAATGTGCCAGATGTTTGGTGCCTAACTATAGCAAACAGGCTTACTAAATCACATCATTCTGATGTATTTTTAACTTTATGGTACCAAATTCACATTCTTTTTTTTTTTTTTTTTAGTTGTAGGTGACAGAATATCTTTATTTTATTTTTATGTGGTGTTGAGGATCGAACCCAATGCCTTATGCGTGCTAGGCGAGCACGCTACCACTGCGCCATAACCCCAGCCCCAAAATTCACATTCTTAAATGATAATAGCCTTTATTAATATCTGGAGTCATGTCACACATTGTGGCAACACCTGTAATCCTAGCAACTTAAAAGGCTGAGGCAAGTTCAAGACCAGCCTCAGCAACTTAGTGAGACCCTGTCTCAAAATAAAATATAAAAAGAACTGAGACATGGGGCTGGGGTTATGGCGCAGTGGTAGTGTGCTCGCCTGGCATGCGTGAGGCACTGGTTTCATTCCTCAGCACCACATAAAAATAAAATGAAGATATTCTGTCTGCCTACAACTAAAAAAAAAAGAACTGAGACCCCTGGGTTCAATCCCTAGTACACACACACACACACACAGAGCCATGAATTTTTCATCCATATGTGATTTTACATATTAAATTGCTTTATATCTGAGTTAATAATACGTAATCTTTAAAAAGAATATCTTCTATCAGGGAAATAGATTGAGAAATAACCCAGCTATTTCTTTTATTTTTGGAACTGGGGATTGAACCCAGGGGCACTTAACCACTGAGCCACATCCCAGCCCTTTTTCATATTTTATCTTGAGACAGAGCCTTGCTAAATTGCAATCCTACTGCCTCAGCCTCCCAAGTTGCTGGAATTACAAGCATGTGCCACTATTCCTGACTAACCCAGCTATTTCTTGAAATGGGATTCTAGATTCCTAGCTGATCCCTCAAAACATCATAATATTCAAAATATTTGGGGAGCTATTAATGAGAAACAAATCTCAGTGGTTAGGCTTCATTTTCTTCACTTTCTCCTTTTTTTCTTTTTTTTTTGACACAGGCAGGGGTGGGTACCAGGGATTGAACTTAGGGGTACTCAACCACTGAGCCACATCTCCAGCCCTATTTTGTGTTTTATTTAGAGACAGGTCTCACTGAGTTACTTAGCACCTCACTTTTGCTGAGGCTGGCTTTGAACTCAAGATCCTTTTACCTAAGCCTCCTGAGCTGCTGGGATGACAGGCGTGCACCACCATGCCTGGCACTCTTTCTCCTTTTTTTTTTTTTTTTTTTTTGGTCCTGGGGTTTGAACTCAGGAGCACTGGACCACTGAGCCACATCTCCAGCCCTATATTGTGAGACAGGGTCTCACTGAGTTGCTTAGCACCTCGCCATTGCTGGGGCTGGCTTTGAACTCGCGATTCTCCTGTCTCAGCCTCCCTAAGTGCTGGGATTACAGGCATCCGCCACTGCGCCCGGCTCCTTTCTCCTTTTTGACCCTATATCTATTTCATACAGTTCACGTAGATAGTCTTAATTTGTTCAGGCTGCTGTAACAAACCACCACTGACTGACTGGCTTGCAAACAACAAAACTTTATTTCTCACAGTTCTGGAGGTTAGATCAGGGTGCCTGCAAGGTCAGGTTCTGGTGAAGGCCCCCTTATAGGTAGCACACTGCTGTATTCCCAGGTGGTAGAAAAATAAGAGCTTTGTGAGGTCTCTTTATATGGCATTAATCCCATTCATGACCTAATTATCTCCCAAAGGCCATATATCCTAGTACCAATCATGCATTTGCCTACCATGAGCAAAGTCCTAGGTTAAAGCCCTACCTCCATGAAAAAAAAAAGGTAAAGCCAGGTGCACTGGTGCACGCTTGTAATTCCAGCACTTTGGGAGGCGGAGACAGGAGGATTGCAAGTTCAAAGCCAACCTCAGCAATGGCAAGGTGCTAAGTAACTCAGTGAGACCCTGTCTCTACATAAAACACAAAATAGGACTGGGGATGTGGCTCAATGGTCGAATACCCCTAAGTTCAATCCCCGGTACCAAAAAAAAAAAAAAAAAAGTAATAATACTGGCAATTTAAGATTTCAATATATGAACTAGGGGCAAGGGAGATGCAAACATTCAATCCATTAACATAGATTATATTTTTAAGACTGAGAAATGATAATTTGATCAAAACTATAACAGGGGGCTAGGGCTGTAGCTCAGTGGCAGAGCGCTTGCCTAGCACGTGTGAGGCACTGGGTTCGATCCCTGGCACCACATAAAACTGAATAAACAAAATAAAAGTATTCTATCCGTCTACAACTAAAAACACACACACACACAAAAAAAAACTATAACAGGTCTTTTTTTTTTTTCCTCTAATTAAGCTTTTTGCTGTTTTTTGATGATTTTTAGTTATTACCCCATTCAAGTTGACCACCATGGCAATGCAGACTCCAGTCTCCAATAAGAAACCAGTATTTGATCTCAAAGCAAGTTTGTCTCGTCCCCTCAACTATGAGCCACACAAAGGTATGTGGGGTATTTTGGGGTACAGCACCTGTAAAAGATTTTAAGACTAAATAATTCTGGCAGGCACATTATTGCACATTTGTAATTCCAGATCCTCAGGAGGCTGAGGTAGGAGGATCAAAAGTTTGAGACCAGCCTCAGCAATTTACTGAAACCCTGTCTCAAAATAAAAAATAAAAAGGGGTAGGGATGTAGCTCAGTGGTAAAGTACCCCTGAGTTTGATCCCAAGTACTACAAAAATAATGAATTTACGTCTGAGTTCCTTTTTTTTTTTTTTTTTGGAATCATACATATTTACTTGCAATGAGAATACTTGAAATCTACTTCAAGAATATAATACATTGTTTTTCTTGGGTTTTTTTGTTTGTTTTTTGGTACAGGGGATTGAAGTCAGGGTCACTTGACCACTGTGCCACATCTCCAGCCCTATTTTGTATTTTATTTAGAGACAGGGTCTCACTCAGTTGCTTAGCACCTTGCCATTGCTGAGGCTGGCTTTGAACTCATGATCCTCCTGCCTCAGCCTCCTGAGCCACTGGGATTACAGGCATGTGCCACCGTGGCCGGCTAAGAATAAAATACATTAGCCATAATCATCAAGTTCTATTTCCTTTATCCAACATCTTCCCAAACCCCCCATAACCACCACTCTACCCTCTGCTTCTATGAGTTCAGTTGATTTAGATTCCATACTTAAGTGAGAACATGCAGTATTTATCTTTGTCATCTGGCCCATTTCACTTAGCATTAATGTTCTCCAGTCCCACCCATGTTGTTGCAAATGATAAGATTTTCTTCTTTGTTGGGGCTGGGGTTGTGGCTCAGTGGTACAGTGCTCACCTAGCATGTGTGAGGCACTGGGTTCGATCCTCAGCACCACATAAAAATAAAGATATTCTGTTCACTACAACTAAAAAATAAATATTTTCAAAAAAAGAAAAAGATTTTCTTCTTTGTTAAGGCTGATTAGTATTCCATTTTGCATATATACTATGTTTCGTTGTTGTTGTTGTTTTTTGTACCAGAATTGAACCCAAAGGCACTTAACTACTGAGCCACATCCCCAGCCCTTCTTTAAAAAAATGTATGGAAAGTTTTTATTTCATCATCAAATGTGAAACTTAATTTTGCTTAATTCCACAGTTTTCCTTCCAGATATCCTACCAGTTTCCAACTGAAGATTCCCAAAAGACCTCATGTCTCTGATAGGATTAGGTTGTGAATTAAAAATAAAGTCAATTAAGGACAAAGTTTCAAAGAAAAATATTGGGAATATTGCAGTCAGAGATAGGAGTAGGGCTGCCAGTAGGGGTGGTACACGTTGATGAAACACTTGTGAAAGTCGTAGTCCTCAGACATAGACCCACTTAAAGATTGGATAAGATTAGGAAAAAAACTCTTTTGTCCCATATTTGACCTGTACAACAGCAAGGATCTGGTATAATAACAATTAATTACAGCTGAAAGAGTTCTAATACACAGATTCTTTCTCCCTGAAGTAGTGTTTAAGGAAATGCAAACAGTGAGATAAAAAAAAAAGTACAGGAGGAAAACTTAGAGCCTCTGGTACCTTTAGCTGCAAGCAAGCATTAAACACCAGACAAGTCCTCACCAGATAAAACAAATACTCCTATCAGTGGCCTATTTACCTCATTTTTTATTATTCACTAAAACATGTCTGGCTTTCAACAAAAAATTACAAGACAGGTCAGAATACATGCTAAAATGTAGTCTGAAGATAAAAATCAGACTCAAACATGCATGTTTGAATTGCCGAGTTAAAAAAACTAAAGTAATTATGATTAATATGTTAAATACTCTAATAGGAAAAAAGTATATAGCACACAGAAACTTATAAACTATGTTCAGAAAAATGGAAACTTTAAGAGTCAAAACAAAATTCTAGAAATCAAATATGCTGAAATAGAAAGGAAAAATGCCTTCTGATGCCATTAATTAAATTATGTCCAAAGAAAGAAACTATGATCTTGATGATAGTTAATTAAAAATTTCCCAAACAAAAATACAAAGGAAATAAAAGCAACCTAAGAACTGTGGGACAATATCAAAGAATAAAGTATGCATAATTAGGATACCAAAAGAAGAAAGGAAAACAGAGCAGAAAAAATATTTGAAGTAAAACTATCTTAAAAGTTTTTCAAAAACTAAGATGAGGGCTAGGATTGTGGCTCAGTGGTGGAGCGCTCGCCTCGCATGCGTGAGGCGCTGGGTTCGGTCCTCAGCATCGCATAAGATAAATAAAAATAAATATATTGTGTCCATCTACAGCTAAGGGAATATTTAAAAAAAAACAAAAAACTAAGATGAGATAAAAAGCACAGAGTGAGAGAATATCAAGTAGGATAAGTACCAAATATAAATAGTTGAATAAATAATGTAATACCTAGTCCTCTCATGTCCAAATTATAGAAAACTAAAAACAAAGAAAAAATTTTGAAAGAAACAAAGAAAGATAATTGCCTTACTTATACAGCTATAGAGGAATAAGGATAAGAAATTCACTGGATAGCACAATAACCAATTTTCATCTTCAGCTGATGTTCCTAACAGTCCTTTTCTCCATTGTAGGCATAGCCCTGAGCCAACATCCGTGTGAATTCCACAATTTGAGTCTTTTTTAAATTCAATCTGCCAGTCTATGTCTTTTAATTGATGAGTTTAGGCCATTAACATTCAGAGTTGTTATTGAAATATGGCTTGTATTTCTCATTCATTTTCGTTTATTTTTGGTTTTTAACTTGACTTGGTTTCTCCTTTGACTGGCTTTTCCTTTAGTGTAGTTCCTCCCTTTGCTGACTTTCATTGTTGGTTTTCATTTCTACCTCGTGGAATATTTTGTCAAGAACACTCTCCAGTGCAGGCTTTCTTGCTGTAAATTCTTTTAACTTTTGTTTATCATGCAAGGTTTTTATTTCATCATCAAATGTGAAGCTTAATTTTGCTGGATATAAGATTCTTGGTTGGAGCTGGGCGTGGTGGCGCAAGCCTGTAATCTCAGCACTTAGGGAGGCTGAGACAGGAGAATCACGAGTTCAAAACCAGCTTTAGCAACAGCAAGGCGCTAAGCAACTCAGTGAGACCCTGTCTCTACATAAAACAAAATAGGGCTGGGGAATGTGGCTCAGTAGTGCCGCTGAGTTCAATCTCCAGTACCAAAAAAAAAAAAGATTCTTGGCACTCATTTTCTTTTTTTTTTTTTTTTTTTTTAATATTTTTTTAGTTGTTGATGGATCTTTATTTTATTCATTTATTATTTATATGTGGTGCTGAGGATCGAACCCAGTGCCTCACACATGCCAGGCAAGCGCTCTACCACTGAGCTACAGCCCCGGCACTCATTTTCTTTTAGAGCTTGGTATATGTTGTTCCAGGATCTCCTGGCTTTGAGGGTCTAGGTTGAGAAATCTGTTGAAGTCCAAATTGGTTCCCCCCTGTATATAATCTGCTCCCTCTCTCTTCCAGCTTTTAAAATTGTCCTTATTGTCTGTTAGGCATTTTCATTATAATGTGCCTTGGTGTGGGTCTGTTGTAGTTTTGTACATTTGGTGTCCTGTAAGCCTCTTGTATTTGATTTTCCAATTCATTCTTCATGTTTGGGAAATTTTATGATATTATTTCATTGAAGAGATTGTGCATTCCTTTGGTTTTCACCTCTGTGCCTTCCTCTATCCCAATATTTCTTAGATTTGGTCTTTTCATGTTATCCCATAATTCCTGGATGTTCTGTTCATAGTTTCTTACCATCTTCATTGTGTGGTCAACTTTATTTTCAAGATTATATATTTTTGTCTTCATTGTCTGAGGTTCTGTCTTCCAAGTTCTCTAGTCTATTGGTGATGCTTTCTATTGAATTTTTTATTTGGTTTATTGTTTCCTTCATTTCAAGGATTTCTGCTTGGTTCTTTTTCAGAGTCTCTCTTTCTTGAACTAATCTTTTGCTCCCTGTATTTGCTCTCTAATCTCTTTGTTGGAGTGATCAATTGTTGCCTGTATTTGCTCTCTTATATTATTCTGTGCTTCACAGATCATTTTAATTAAGTATGTTCTGAACTCCTTCTCTGAAATTTTATCTACTGTGCTGTCAATGGATGCTGTTGTTATAGCATCTTGGTTTTGTTCAGGGCATTTTCTTCCCTTGTTTTTTCATATTGTTCATGTGTCTTCCTCTCTAGCAATGTTGATCTGAGGTATTACAGTTTCTACCCTAGAATCTTGTAGTGACCCTGCAAGTTACCAATACCTCACCTCTGGTGTAACTGGGCCTGCCAGGGACCTTGGGGATGATCTTCGTGTCCTAGTTGTTGACTGTAGACTGAGGTAGGCAGCGACAAGCCTCCATTGGTAGATGGGGGGCTGCTCTGCATGTGTGGTTGGTCTTCTCCACCTCCTCCACATGTCAGGCCAAGGTCAGTGTCTCCCCATCCCTTTTTATTTTCTATTTTGAGAAAGCATCTCACTAGGTTCCTGAGGCTATCTTCGAACCTGTGCTCCTCCTACCTCAGCCTTCCAAGCTGCTGGAATTATAGGCGTGAGCCAGAACACCTGACTGTACTACATTTTCTTTATCCATTCATCTACTGATGTACACTTAGGTTGATTCTATAACTTGGCTATTGTGAAGGGTGCTGTAGTGAACATGAGAATGCACATATCTCTATGACAGAATGATCTCAAATCTTTTGGGTACTTAGAATGGGAATTGCTGAATCTGGTTTTCAGTTCTAATGCCAACAAAATAATTCCCATTCTATTCTGAATACATTTCAATAAGTAATGGTTATGACAAACTACATAGATTAAAATAAATTAATATTAAACATAATACCTACGCAATCTTAGGATAAGACACTTGGTTGTAATGGTTTCTTTTAATGTGCTAAGTAATTGGATTTAGCATTAAGGGAATTTTTTTCATACTTAGGTTTTTTTTCAGTCTGAGCATGTAGCTCAATGGTAGAGCACTTGTCTAGCATGCATAAAACTGGCCTTCATCCTCAGCACAGAAAAATACAAAATTCTATGACTTTCTAAGGATTATAAAAACGACACATTGGTTTTTTTTGTTGTTGTTGTAGATGGACATAATACCTTAATTTTATTTATTTATTTATTTGAGTGGTGCTGAGCATCAAACCCAGTGCCTCACATGTTCTAGGCAAGTGCTCTACCACTGAGTCACAGCCCCAGCCTCATACATTGTATTTTGTTATTGTTTGAGTCTCAGGTCTTATTGTGTTACTCAGGCTGTTCTTGAGCTCATGGACTAAAAGCTATCATCCTGCCTCAGATTCCCAAGTAACTGGAAATTAGAGGCATAGGACACTGCGCCCATCACACATTTTTATTTTTAGAGGAAAAACAAGATTTTTATCTGTGGAGTATGAAATTAAAATAAATGACAGAATATACTGCTGCTGAAAATAATGGAATATAGTGCCAGAACATATCTCTGGCAAATGTCTATAAAGCAAAGTATAAATACTGATAGGAAACACGTAGCTACAAATGAAGACAATAAAGTTGGGAATATAAATAAAAGAATCTCAAAACTAATTGTCTTGGTTCTTAATTAGGAAAGCTGAAACCATGGGGGAAATCTAAAGAAAATAATTCTCTGAATGAACATGTAAACAGAGTTACCTTCCACAAGAAAACCTATAAACAACCTCGTCTCCAGACCAGGTGAGTACATAATTATACACTTTTATAATTTTTCTAATTTCAAAAAGACAATATATATAGCTGTGCTTGGTGGTGCTTGCCTGTAATCCCAGCTACTTAGAAGGCTGAGACAGGCATATCACCAAGTTTGAGCCTAGCCTGGACAAATTAGCAAGATCCTGTCTCAAACATTAAAGGACTGGGATGTAACTCAGTAATGGAGCACTTGCCTAGCATGTGTATGGCCCTAAATTCAATTCCCAGTGCTGTAAAAACAAAAGAACAAACAAAAACAGTATACAAAAGCTCCTCTGAGGATACTATCAGTAATAGCAATGTTTAAGAAGGTTAGAAGTAGAAGATCAACCTATTTTGTGTCACTGTAACAAACTACCTGAGACCAAATACTTTATTAAAAAAACAGGTTTATTTTGGCTCAGTTTTGGAAGTCCACTATTGGGTACTGGCAGAGGCCTCATGCTGTGTCAGCATGGTAGACGGCCTTACATGTTGTGAGTCTATTAGAGAGTAAGTAGGAAGCAGCAGGTGAAGAATTCATATACATGGGTGGCCTTGCCTTATAACAGCCCACTCCCTTAAGGCCTGACCCAACCCACTCCCAGGAGATGTGCATTAATCTCTTCCAAGGGCATACCCGGAGACCTCATTACCTTCCCTCTTAAAGTTGTGCCACTATACCAATTATACCAATCAATACCATTATACTGGGGACAAAAATTCCAGCATGTGATCCTTTGTGGAGGACAAATAATCAAACCATAGCATGGAATCACCATAAAACTTTCTAAAAGTACCTGGACTGAGGCCTAGCATAGCAGATTTCAAATCAAAAGATTTGGGGTGAGACCCAAATATCTGTATTGTTTTCAAGGCTCAACAAGTGATTCAGAAGAGGCAGATTCAAAGAACTGCTCTTGTATAACCTATCTTCCCAAGCAATGAATATGAATATCCCTCCAGACACCAATGCTCAAGCACCTACATATGCAGGTAGATGTAAATACCTCACTCCTGAGGATCCCAGGTTTATAAGGTGTGAGGGTCTTACTCGGGACAAACTTCGTGTAGTCCTTAGTGAGTTCCTTGAGTATGAAAACCAGGTTAAAGCTGGAGCTTATGCTGGGCTGTAGCTGCTCCTAATAAGTCCAGATTCCCTGCTGGAACTTTCCTGATATATTTGAATCTTGACTATATCCAGCTTGCACAAAACCAAAAAAAATAGTAGCTTAAGTCCAGTAGGAGCTGGTTCTAGTTCTAGCACTTTCACTGGACACTTGTGAGCTTAACCTTTGACTCTGACATCTAGGAGTCAAAATTTCTCATTTAAAACAAATTTTAAAAAAATAAAAAATAAAAAAAATTTTAAACCAGGCGTGGTGGCGCAAGCCTGTAATCCCAGCAGCTCAAGAGGCTGAGATAGGAGGATCATGAGTTCAAAGCCAGCCTTAGCAAAAGGGAGGTGCTTAGCAACTCAGTGAGACCCTGTCTGTAAATAAAATACAAAATAGGGCTGGGGATGTGGCTCAGTGGCCAAGTGCCCCTGAGTTCAATCCCCTATACAAAAAAAAAAAAAACATTTTAAGGTATAGGAGTTGAATTCAGTCACCAATGCACCTTCTGATTCCACTTCCATGCATGATATTAAAATACTGAATTAACATTAAAAGGGAAATACCAGTTTTTAGCACTTCAGAAGAATGACTAACTTACTTTTGAACTAGTAAGTAGAGAAATGCCCTATAGGAATCTGTTTTACGTAAGTATGCTAGATGTCATCTGCATTTGATATTAGTCCAACAGTAGTTGCTCTGAAGTGTCTGTGTGGCGCTTCACTAGAACCTAATGTGTAATGTGTCCCTCCCTCATAGGGAAGAGCAACGGAAGAAACATGAGCAAGAACGAAAGGAGAAGAAAGCAAAGGTTTTGGAAGCTCGAAGGGGCTTTGCTATAGTTAAAGATGAATAATTTGTTAATGTCTTGTAAATATTTCTTTATTCTAAACTTGTTTTCTGAAATTTTGTAAATATTTTTATACTATCTTTCCCACTTTGGTGAGAAGATCTTTCTGTTAACATTTGTTCATAATCTATGTAGCATCTGTGTATTGTTTATGTGCTGTGAAAGACATTGTTATCTTAAAACTCACACATTCTTTGGAATGGTTTTTATCTAAGTCCCTATAAAGCCCAGTTTTCTCGTAAGACCCATCTTAGAACTTAACCTAGATCAAGGTCCTTCTACTGTTTCTAATATTAACAGCCCTGTAGTCCTCTATGCAATAGCATTTACCTGCTAACAGCTAGTTATACCACAAGCTTCAGGGGAATTTGAACAATAAAAATTTAAGAATAGGGAAAGCTGGGACCAAAAGGCCACCTCTTAACCTCTAATCTACAAAATCTAGCAATCTTGAAACTGGACCAATGGTTTGGTTACGGCGTCAATATTTTGCCTATATGAAAATGTTTGTAATAAGCACTTATGCAGATCACTTCATGTCATTGCTACCTGTCATTCACTATATTCTTAAAAATAAAATTCAACATCTCATTCTAGCCTTGCTTATTTAAAAATAAAAGCTACAAGGCCCTATCAATTTGAGACAGATGGGGGTATAGCTCAGTGCTAGAGCACTTGCCTAGCATGTTCCAGGCCCTAGGTTCGAGCCCCAGTGTACACACACACACACACACACACACACAGAGTATTAGAGTATTACTGCTTTAAGGATTAAAATGCTATCACTGTCAGATTTGTATCTTAATTTTATGGAAAAGCCCAGAGTTGCTTGGCATCATATTCTTGTTCCTTGCACTAACTACATAGAGCTTCTGAGTTGTATACTGCTCAAGAATTTCATAAAAATTTTTTCATTGTGGTGGATTCTTCGTAAACAAGTCATCCACGATTTAGATAATCAGCAAAGATCATAAGAGGTTATATGTATCCTTCGTACATCCTTTCCAGACTACCCACTTCTACCGCAAGAATAAATTACCATATTCTTCCTTTGTATTTCCACAGCATCTCTTGGGTTTTATTATACTTATTAGTTTGCATATATGTTCAGAATATGGTGTGTGCCTGACTACTTGGGAGAAAAATCAGATTTTCCATCAAGACTCTAATGATCAAGATCAAGAACTCCTGGATCAAATATACTTCTGAGACTGTAAAATGGACAACCCCTTTGGAAAAATTTTGCTAATTCTTTAAAAAGTTTTACATCTACCATGTGATTCAGCCATGGCACTTCTAGTTACTCAAGAAAACTGAAATCGTATGTTCCTATAAAGACTTGTACCTCAATGTTCATATGAAGTTTTATTTGTAATAACTAAAAATTGGCAACCAAATGTCCATCACAGGTGGACAAATTGTATTATATCTACACAATGGGGAGCTACTTTAGAATAAAAAAGATTGAACTATTGATTAAAAAGTATAACATGGATGAATCTATGATGAGTAAAAGAAACCAGACCAAAAAATAAGTATGTACTATAAGATCACATTTTTAAAAAACTTTAGGAAATAAAAACTACAGTGGTAGAAAGCATGATAACTTGGAGGTATGTCAGTGGGAATTATAGTCAATAGAATGATTGTGATGATGTTTTCATCAGTCTATGCATTCCAAATTATACATATTAAGTATGTACAATTTAATCAATTATCCCTCAGTAAAGATGGTTAAAAAATAAAGCTGGGCATGGTGGTGCACACTTGTAATCCTGGTGACTTGGGAGGCTGAAACAGTATTGCAAATTCAAAGCCAGCCTCAGCAACTTGGTGAGACCTGTCTCAAAAAGGGCTGGGGATGTGGCTAGGTGGTTAAGCACCCCTGGGGTCAATCCCGGGTACCAAAAATTTCAAAAGAGAAAAGCTGTTAACTTTGTATATATCATTTATTTATAATTTTGACTTATGGTACTATGGTTATATAATCATTTCCTAACTTCTAAGATGACAAAAATTGATCAAAGCGTGTTAATCAGGGATTTATTTTTAGCATATCCAATCTCTGTAATACTTAAAATAACTTGGGAAGCTTTAGAGATAGAAGTCTAGTATCTTTAGTTTCTCCAGTGATTACCTCACTAGTCACTATAAAGGAAGAACCAATAAGGCTCATTTATCTTTGGAGGACAAGCTCTCTATATCAGATATCTCATTTCCCAGTGACTTTTACAGCATCTTAATATTCTTTAGCAGTTTCCTTTTCTCAATGATGAATTAAGAAATGAAATAAACCTACAAGGAAAGAGTGGTAGAAAGCTATCAACAGTTGTCACAGAGATTCTTTGCTTTGGAACCTGCTTACTCATGTAGGAAATGTTCCTAACAGGAAGCATTCTAACAAAAACATTAGAGTACCTCTACATCAGTACTTCTATTCACCTGCTAAAAGCACAGCTCTCAGAACCTGGTTTCATGCTGTGTTCCTCTTAGGAACAGCATTTAGCCTCAGCCTCCACCTTTCATTGGATACCATTAACAAATGCTTTATTTTGTGCTGAGGATATAGCTCTGTGGTAGACTACTTGCCTGGCATGTGGGAAGCCCCTGGATCCCCAGCATCACCGTGAATGCTGCTATCCTTAGTTGAGTCATACAAAACTGCCACATGTTCTTATCTATTTAAAAAGTCTTGGGTTAAGATCTGGAGAATTTTCATAAGCAAATTCTTCTGTGTGGGCTGGATCAGTAAACACTCCAATAAAATCTATTTCCAGGAAGAATGGACCATCCACTTTATCAGCCAATGTGAATCCTATAGTGGAGATCTAAATTTAAAATAAGAGAAATTGATTAAAATCTCATATGCTGACATACTGATGTTATTCCCGGAGTTTTTAAATCCCATGAGTTGATTATTATAACTGGGTCTTTATACCATCAGCCCTCAGCAAGTATACAATAGTTCTCATAGACTGTGGCAAATTAGAAGAGGAAGTATGAGACTGCTTTTTCTTCCACACTCCTCTTGTTAGATGGTTCCACTTAAGACTAAGAGCAACATGGAAGCCCAACAGATTCCTTGAAATTCTCCTGAACTCATATTTAAAAGTTAAAATAAAATACAGGTATACTAAAAAAAAAAAAAGGATCATCTAATGTTCCTCCAAATAGGGGGTTAGCTCATAGGACAGGTCCAAGTAAGCATCAACTGGGCATAACAGGTGCCCCTGGGTGGGAATTTTCATCTTTCACCCGCCAACCTTCCAAACTGGACTGAACTCATCATCACAGGAGTTCTGTTTCATTAAAGATATCATTCTGGGGGCTGGGATTATGGCACAGTGGTAGCGTGCTCGCCTAGCACGCATAAGGCACTGGGTTCGATCCTCAGCACCACATAAAAATCAAAAATAAAGATATTCTGTCACGTACAATTAAAAAATAAACATTTAAAAAAAAAAAAGAATATCATTCTGAGTGAGAAGTATAGGAAAATATTACCTTGTCAACCAAAAGCTGGTACTGGGCATCCCGGATTCTTCCTTGATTTGAGAAGAAAAATTTGGAAAAAGGAATCTGAAAGAAACCATTTATTTCATAAATGGAACATAAGTAATTGTGGCATCTGTATGGAGTTGTAACAATAAGAAAATAGTTCAAATTTAGTTTTTAAATTTACAGTTAAGAGGAGTGCCTAGCCATTTGGATCAAAGGTGATATTTTTTAATTTTTAAAAAATTTTTATTTGCAGTGCTAGCTAGTGTTGTTGAATGCAAGATCTCGCAAATGTTAGGCAAGCACTCTACCACTGAATTACAATCCCAGTCCAAAGGTAGAAATTTTTTAAAAAATGAAATAACTACTAGAAGAAAACAGTGAAAACCTTTTTAAGCCAGAAGGACATAATACTGTAACATTTATGAACAAGAGTTTAGTATCCTAAACACAGCTTTTACAAATAACTTTAAAAAGATTGCATTAAGGGCTAGAGATACAGCTCAGTTGGTAGAGTACTTGCCTTGCATGCATAAGGTCCTGGGTTCAATCACCAGCATCACACATACACACAAAAACATAAACAAGTAGAAAAAAACAGATGGGGAAATAAGCATACTTTTTTTTTTTTACAGTTAGTAGGAGAGCAACTTAGTAATATTATTTGAGAGGGCAGCTGGCAATTGAGATAGGTGGAACTCTGAGATGACCTCCAAGATTTCCACCACCTGAAAGGATTTTGCCAATATAATTAAGGTTTCAAATCAGTTCATCTTAATATAGGGAGATTATTCTTTGGAGACTTGACAATCATTTGAACCCATAAAAGGGAATAGTGAAACAGATTAGCAGCATGAGATACAGTGGTAGGGAGATTCTCTATTGCTGGCTTTGAATAGTGATAGAGGGGCTGGGGTGTAGCTCAGTGGCAGAGAGCTTGCTTAGCATGCGTAAGGCACTGGGTTCAATTCTCAGCACCACATATAAATAAATAAAATAAAGGTCCGTTGACAACTAAAAAAAAATTTAAAAAAAGAAAATAGTAGCTGGGCACAGTGGCGCAAGCCTGTAATCCCAGTACTTAGGGAGGCTGAGGCAGGAGGATTGCGAGTTCAAAGCCAGCCTCATCAACAGCGAGGTGCTAAGCAACTCAGTGAGACCCTGTCTCTACATAATACCCTGTCTCTACAAAATAGGGCTGGGGATGTGGCTCAGTGGTCGAGTGCCCGAGTTCAGTCCCTGGTACCAAAAAAAAAAAGAAAATAGTGATAGGAATTTAGATGCTGCTGCAAGGAATGAGCAGCATCTAAGAGCTGGGAGAAGACCCCCTTGACAGCAAGAAAAAATTTCAGTTCTACAATCATAAGGAACTGAATTTGGCTTAGAACCAGAACGACCTAGGAAGTGCATTCTGCCCAGAAACTACAGAAAGGAACATAGCACTGCTGACTGACACCTTCATTCTCACCTTATAAGAACTAGGCATGGAGCCCGGCACAGAGGCACACGCCTGTAATCCCAGCACTTAGGGAGGCTGAGACAGGAGAATTGCGAGTTCAGAGCCAGCCTCAGCAATGGCGAGGCGCTAAGCAACTCAGTGAGACCCTGTCTCTACATAAAACACAAAATAGGGCTGGGGATGTGGCTCAGTGGTCGAGTGCCCCTGAGTCCAATTCCCCCGTACCAAAAGAAAAAAAAAAAAAAAGAACTGGGCATGGGCCAGAAGTGGTGGCTAAGGCCTGTAATCTCAGCAACTCAGGAGGTTGAGGCAGGAGGATAGCAAATTTAAGGCCAGCCTGAGCAACCTGGTGAGACCCTGTCTCAAATTAAATATAAAGGGCTAAGGATAGTTCAGTGATACAGTACCCTGGGTACAATCCCCAGTTTAATAAAAAAGAAAAAAAAAATACAACTAAGGATGCAACATAAGTCATACCATATCCCAATTTATAACCTACTAAACTATAAATTAATAAGAATATGAGTTTTTTGTTTTGTTTTATTTTCTGTTTGTTTGGGGTACCAGGAATTGAGCTCAGGGGC
This sequence comes from Geosciurus inauris, assembly GCA_004024805.1. Lineage (NCBI taxonomy): Eukaryota > Metazoa > Chordata > Mammalia > Rodentia > Sciuridae > Geosciurus > Geosciurus inauris. Next base: position 32,938 of record PVHX01007079.1, read on the forward strand.
ACTCAACCACAGAGCCACATCCCCAGCCCTTTTTTGTATCTTACTTAGAGACAGAGTCTCACTGAGTTGCTTAGCACCTCTCTTTTGCTGAGGCTGGCATTGAACTTGTGATCCTCCTTCCTCAGCCTCCCAAGCTGCTGGGATTACAGTTGTGCACTACCTTGCCTGGCTAAGAGTGTGTTGTTTTAAGTTTCTACATTTACAATTTGTTATATAGTGGTAGAAAACTAATTGACATCTAGCAAATTTTGAAATGCCATAACTTTGCCATACCAACTTCACTTTTAGGAATTTATATTACAAATAAGCTCTGAAAAATACATAGAGGTATAGTTTTTTTCTAATAGTAAAAAAAATAATTTTCTAAATTATGGTACATCCATACAACTGAATATGTGGCTATTGAAAAAATGAAGTAGATCTATATACAACTGCTTCACTGCAATATAAAGACCTCCATGATGTCTTATTAGTAAGAAACCAAGATACAGACAAAATCTGAAATAGGAGTATAGCACAGTGATAGAACACGTTTAGCAGCATGAGGGGCTGGGTTCAATTTCTAGCACAAAAGAAAGGGACAAGTACACAACATAAGCTTGGTCATTGTTTTTTTTTAAAGGCCTTATGATGCAGGGGTATAGCTCAGTGGTAGTGCATATGCCTATTATGTGTGAAATTCTGGGTTCAATCCCCAGCACCACACAAAAAAATAATTTTCTTAAAGACCTCACTATAAGTAAACATTGAGATCTAAAAACCTGCATGCTAAAATGTTTAGGGATTAGATGTACTGATATTGACAACTTACTTTAAAATGAGTCCAAAAAGAAGGGAGACTGAGAGATAAGTAGTAGGAAGAACAGGTTAAGAAATTAAGTGATGAAACAAACATAGCCAAATATTTCTTTAGAAATCTAGGTGGTACGTGGTAGCTATTTGTATATTCACTGCAATTTTTTATGTATGTTTGAATAGCGTCATAAAAATGTTAAGGAAAATAACAAAATTAGTCATATGCAAATATGTGTGTATTTTTTATTTACTTTTTTTTTCTTTTTGGTGATACACCTCCAGTCAGTTTTATTTTATGTTTTTTATAATTCTGAGACACGATTTCACTAAGTTGCCCAGGCTAGTCTCAAACTTGGCGATCCTCCTGCCTCAGCCTCCTGAGTAGCTGGGATTACAGGCATGTTCTACCATGCTCAGCTTGTTGTTCTTTTGGGGTTTTGTTTGTTTGTCTGTTTTTGTATTGGGGATTGAACCTAGGGATGCTTTACCACTGAGCTACATCCCCAGTCCTTTTTATTTTTTATATTGAGACAGGGTCTCACTAGGTTACTAAGGGTCCTAGTAAATTGCTAAAGCTAGCTTTGAACTTGTGATCCTCCTACCTCAGCCAGAGCTGCGAGCATTACAGGCATGCACTGCTACCACACCCAGCAGCTCGTTCTTATATATTAAAAGAAATGTCTTGAAGGGTATACCAGAAACCATTCTTATTTCTGGGAAGGAGGCATGGGAGTTGGAGGCAGAGGGACTTTTTCTTTTTTCTTTTTCTTTTTTTTTTTTAACTTTTAAGTGTACTAGTTGCTTATATCACAGGCAAAAAGCTAATCTGAATAGTTAAAGAATTCCTAGACAGGGGGCTGGGATTATAGCTCAACGGTAGAGCTCTTGCCTTGCATGCGTGAGGCCCTGGGTTCCATCCTCAGCACCACATACAAAGCAATAAATAAAGACATTGTGTCCATCTACAACTAAAAAAATATTTAAAAAAAAAAAGAATTCCTAGACATTGAAAAGAATAAAGACCAACTACCCAGCAGAAAAGACACGAACAGCTGGGCGCGGTGGCACATGCCTGTATTCCCAGCGGCTTGAGAGGCTAAGGCAGGAAGATCGCAAGTTCAAAGCCAGCCTCCAATAGTGAGACGCTAAGCAACTCAGTGAGACCCTTTCTCTAAATAAAATACAAAATAGGGCTAGGGATGTAATTCAGTGGTTGAGTGCCCCTGAGTCCAATCCCCAGTACCATAAACAAACAAACAAACAAACCCTGATTCTAAAAAAATAAAAAACATGAACAAGCCAAGCAAAGTGGCACTTGCCTATAACTCCCAGCAACTTGGGAGGCTGAGGCAGGAGGATCACAAGTTTGAGGCCAGCCTCAGCAACTTAGTAAGACCCTGTGTCAAAAGAAAAATAAAAAGGGCTGTGGATGTAGCTCTATGGTAAAGCAACCTTGGGTTCAATACCCAGTACAAAAAAAATAAAAAATAAAAAGCATGTGCTAGTTAGTAAGCTACCACTTATATTAATAAAATAAAGAGTGATCTATGCAAGTCTTTCTCCTCTTTCATCTACCCACTTCATCCCAACCTTCCAAGAAGGATTTACATGAAGTATTACCTACAATGTAACCACAATCTCAAAATTTTCATAATAAACAATAAAGATTTGTGCTGTTACCTTGACTTCCTGCCAGTAGGGTCCCCCACGGGTGAACATGAAGTAACTGTACATCTGATTCTTCCTTTGGATAAAGTCTGTGTCCACTTTGATATTCACCATCCAAGGTCGCCCATCCCCACGGACACGGAGATACAGAGTGTTGAACTGAGACCAGTCATAAGATTTCTTCTTCTCAAAAGCACCCTAAGGTATAGAAGACAGGTTAACTTGTCCTCATTCTCCAAGTAGCAAAATGTGAGCTTTCAAGTCATTAACACCAAAAGGGTCCACTAACCATTTTTCATCTTTTTATGCTTTCCACCACAAAGAGACAGATAAACCTGGTGATTATTATTTTAGCACAAAACACTGACAGTTGTAGGTTTCTAAGATAATGATGTTCAAGACATGATTGGCCTATAATTGTTTCCATGGAAGAGGCATTCACTTTGTGTTTGTGGAAGGGAAAGAAATACATATTTTTCCCCCCAGGTCCCATGGAGCAATGGCTTGAGTGGCACATTTTCTGACAACTACCTTGCTCTAAGTCAGAAAACTATGGAAAATAAAACTCATGCCTTAAAGGTGATACTTAATAACAAGAAATAACAATAACTATCAGCCACTGGATACTTACATTAAACACTTACCTGCATACTCTCATTTAATCCTCACAAGAGCCCAAAGAGAGGTATTACTGTTTTATCAATTTCACAGATAAATTGAGCACTCATTTAATAAGTAGTATATTCAGCACACACTTCCAATTCTGTGTGTTTAACAACCATCTATACTGTCTCTCTTCAAAAATGGAATTCAGGGGGCTGGGGTTATGGCGCAGTGGTAGCGTGCTCGCCTAGCACGCGGGAGGCACTGGGTTCGATCCTCAGCACCACATAAAAATAAAATAAAGATATCCTTTCCACCTACAACTAAAAAATAAATGTTTAAAAAAAAAATGGAATTCAGTATTAATTTCCAAAAGCATTTATAGCAATCTTAAGGATATTCTACTTTTAAGAGTATCAGAGGCTGGGGCTGTAGCTCAGTGGTAGAGCGCTTGCCTAGCATGCGTGAGGCACTGGGTTCAATCTTCAGAACCACATATAAATAATAAATAAGGATCCATCAACAATTAAAAAACATATTTAAAAAATTCTTAAAAAAGAATATCAATGCTCAGATGTGAATTAATATTTACCAACTATGTAACTTTTGACAAGTTACTAAATCACCCTAAACTTCAGTTTCTTCATGCACAATACTGAGGTGATCTTATACCACAAGGCTACTGTGAAGAATAAATAGGATGATGTACATAAAGTGCTTAACACAAGGACTCACAGGCAAGGACTGGCAAGATACATAAATGTTACCAACTATTTTCCTTACTCCACAGTGGGTATCTGATCGTGGAATTATTTTGGCTCTGGATAGACCAAAAATATTCTGTGAATTTTCAAGAACTGAAACAAATAAACACTCGTGTATCATCTATTGCACTGAAAAGAACAAAGAGTTTTTTTTCATTATCATACGGAGAGAAGGAGCCTAACACTACCACCAATATTTGCCTTTTTTCTTAAAGCACAATATCCAAGCAAATATCCAGGAGTTATGGCTAGGCTCAGGCAGAGGAACCTGTCCAGTACAGTCCTGAAATAAATCAATCAAGTTTCACAAAAAAGCCGGGTATAGTGGCGCAAGCCTATAATCCCAGCGGCTTGGGAGACTAAGGCAGGAAAATCCCAAGTTCAAAGCCAGCCTCAGCAACTTAGTGAGGCCTTGAGCCACTTAGTAAGACCTAGGCTCAAGATAAAATATAAAAAAGGGCTGGGAGTGTGACTTAGTGGGTAAGTACCCCTGGATTCAATCCCTGGTACAAAAAAAAAAAAAGTTTCTCAAAAATCCAGAGGCATCTGGGAGATAAAGGAGTTGACCTAAAAAATGTTGGAAAAATGTCTTAACAAGAAACCATACAAATAAAAGCAAAAAACTGTATATAAACTATTCTAGTGAATAAGTTCTCACAGGTTTAAAATTCTGAAATTAGGGTTTAGGGTGTAGCTCAATGGTAGAGCATTTGCCTAGCATATGTAAGGCCTGGTTTCAAATCCTAGCACCACAAAAATTGTTTTAATTCTGAAGCTGACATTGGACAAGATGGTGTACACTTGTAATCCCAGCTACTCAGAAGGCTGAGGCAGAAGGATTGTTTTGAGTCTATGAGTTCAAGACCAGTTTGGATAACATAATGAGAATAGATGGGAACTCTATTCTCATATGGGAACATAAGGAATAGATGGGAACTCTGTGTACTATCTTGTTGCAATTGCAGTTTTTCTATAAACCTACAACTATTTTAAAATAAAAAGTCCACTAAAACTGGGCATGGTGGCACATGCCTATAATCCCAGCAATTTGGGAGGCTGACTCAAGAGGATCACAAGTTCAAAGCTAGCCTCAACAATTTAGTGAGACCCTAAACGATCTAATGAGACTCTGTCTCAAAATGAAAAATAAAAAGGGGTGGGATGTGGCTCAGTGGTAAAGTGCCTCTGGGTTCAATCCCTAGTACAAAAAAAAAGTCTACTAATAAAAAATTTAGGGTGGGAGGAGGAAAAAGACATAAATGTTACATAAATGGGGGAAAGGGCTGGGGAGTGACACTGGCCAAATTATACTGTTATCTTGTATGCATACTTAATAACAAATCTCATCATTATGTATAACTGTAATGCACCATTGGGGGCAAAAAAAAAACATGGGGGAAAAAAAAAGTCAGGCATGATGGCACACATCTATAATCCCAGCAACTCAGGAGGCTGAGGCAAGAGAATTACAAATTCAAGGTCTGCTTCAGCAGGAAGACCTGAACTAGAGATGTAGCTTGGTGGCAGAGCACTGACCTAGCATGCATGAGGCCCTGGGTTCAATCCCTAGCACCACAAAAACAAAACAAACAAACTAGCCGGGTGCAGTAGTGCACGCCTGTAATCCCAGCAGCTTGGGAGGCTGAGGCAGGAGGATCGCAAGTTCAAAGCCAATCTCAGCAAAAGCAAAGTACTAAGCAACTCAGTGAGACCCTGTCTCTAAATAAAACACAAAACAGGGCTGGGGATGTGGCTCAGTGGTTGAGTGCTCCTGAGTTCAATCCCTGGTACCAAAAAATAAAACAAACTTAGCAAGACTCTGTCTCAAATAAAAAAGTTAGGAGGGTAACTTACTGGTAGAGTATCCCTCAGTTCAATCCCCAGTACTGCAAAAAAATTTTAAAAATTAATAAGGGGAAAAAAAAAGCCACAAGCTGGGCGCAGTCGTGCAAGCCTGTAATCCCAGCACTTAGGGAGGCTGAGACAGGAGAATGGCGAGTTCAAAGCCAGCCTCAGCAACGGCGAGGCGCTAAGCAACTCAGTGAGACCCTGTCTCTACATAAAACACAAAATAGGGCTGGAGATGTGGCTCAGTGGTCGAGTGCCCCTGAGTTCAATCTCCAGTAACAACAACAACAACAACAACAAAAAGCCATGGGCTGACCTTATGTCCATTCTAAGGAACGAACCCCTGGCCATTAGAAGAGCTATAGTCCAAATCAGAGGAGATTCAAATCTCCCCAGATATCTTTCAAAGTCTAATCTCTCAGTATTCCTCAAACAAAGCAATTTTCTTCCCTAGCCCAAAACAATGCCCACAAACTACTCCTCAGGAATCACTTCCCCTTTGTGCCAAGTACTTATTTATTCCCATGTACAGATGAGATGCCCACATATAACATGCCGGGTATGTTCGTTTACAGAAGCAAAAGCTGTCTTTTATAGGTCATGCTACAATAACATTCACACCAGCTCACTAGAAAACTTTGGCTCCCAAGTCTCACCTACCCTTGGAATCCTGGATATCATTGCACAGTACCCACTTTGGCTACTCTCCCCATCCTGAGGCGGGTCACAGCTCAGAGTTCCATAAAGCAGTGCACTTTGGTTATTCTTGCCCATTTTCAAGAACACTTCACTTCTGCCTCCAATCGTCTTATCAGAAGTGACTATCCACTTATCCAAATCTTCTTTTCCACGGAACTGCCAGACAACCTTGGCCTGCTCTAGCAAGACCTCATGCAATGGGCGGCCTTCTGGTCCCACCCAATAATTCACGATCTCATCTTTCAAACGCCTAAAATGGTCCTTTAATTCATCTTTAATTGCTTTATCAAAATTCATTTCAGGCTTCTCTTCAGGAGAAGTTATATCCAAAGTAACTTCTTTCTGGTGATGTCCTTGCAAACCCTCTTCAGTCTTCCTCTGCTGGGAGGCTCTCCCAGAAGCAGCCACTGGTTTCTGAAGACTATTGGAACAATAGTTTGCAAAGTAAATACCCAAAACTGGATGCAAGGCAGTACTCCGCTTCAGGTATTTTCTGAGAATATACGTGCCATTCAGCAATTTGTGAACCAAAGCCATAGTAAGAAAAAAATCAAAATGTCAATTTCTCCCTAGACTGTCAGAGAAAGAAACTCCAGCAAACAGTCCAATTCCACCTACAATACAAGAAACATTGGAGAATTACCAGTGTAGCAAATGAATGCATCACAAGTTCAAATTCAACAGAAATCACATATTATAAAATTCATACGTTTGTTTTCTAATTCCATAAATATTTACTCAGTGCCTATTATGGGTACAACATTGTTATGCATTCCAAAAACATACCAAGACAACTAAAAATTCAGGCCCCAGCTTCATGAAGTTGATGATTACCACAAAAATAATTCAAGTATATGACAAAAGCTACCTCAAGAGATAGTGTCAATTTTAAGGCAAATTTTTATAGGTTCCAAACAGTAAAATATTCAAGTAATTAACTCTGGGACCTGAGCCAATTGACTTTAGAAGTGAGCACTTGATCTATACAGAGAGAGGCTATAGTGAGCATTATATGTGGAAACAGAAAACATCTACTTGACAATCCTATTAGTCACTATTTGAGCTCCTCAAAGATAAAACCAAAACAATAGTGTCAAAAATACTATCACATTTAAATGCCACTCAATATTTTCAATATAGGCATGTATTATCCTATTTAAACCACATAAGAATCCTGTAAGACAAGTCAGGTAGATAGTTCCTTTCTTTAGGAAATGGACACAAACAAGTGAAATAACTTACCTAAAGTCACAATACTTACCAGAATTGACATTGGAACTATAACCCTGGCTTTTTTTTTTTTTTTTTTTTTTGGCACCAGGGATTGAACTCATGGGTACTTGACCACTGAACCATATCCCCAACCCCATTTTGTGTTTTATGTAGAGACAGGGTCTCACTGAGTTGCTTAGAGCCTTGCCATTGCTGAGGCTGGCTTTGAACTCGCGATTCTCCTGTCTCAGCCTCCCAAAGTGCTGGGATTAAATGCTTGCGCCACCGCGCCTGGCTAGAACTCTGGCTTTTATTTTTTTTTTATTTTTTTATAGATCTGTCTTTTTTTTTTTTGACACAATGTCTTTATTTTATTGCTTTATATGTGGTGCTGAGGATCGAACCCAGGGCCTCACGCATGCGAGGCAAGCGCTCTACCGCTAAGCTACAATCCCAGCCCCTAGAACTCTGGCTTTTAAAAGAGACTGAACCCAGAGATTGAACTCAGCCTCCTGAGTTCACATCAAAATGGCATCCACGGGGCTGGGGCTGTAGCTCAGTGGCAGAATGCTTGCCTTGCATGTGTGAGGCACTGGGTTTGCGCCTCAGCACCACATAAAAATAAGTAAATAAAATAAGTTATTATGTCCAACTACAAAAAATATTTTTTAAAAAATGGCATCCATATTACTCTAACTACAACATGGAACTTGTCATCCTTCTAGAATGCCTCTCCTTCCTCACTCTACATATAAGATAGGTCGTCTTCTCTCTCCGAGAACACTACTCTGCTCACTCTCCAGGTTTACATCCTTCAGTCAGCATCTAGAAGGTCCTTTTTTGCGTGTGTAATGGGATTTAACCCAGGAGAGCTCTACCACTCAGCCACTTGCCCAACTCCCTTTTTTTTTTTTTTAATTTGAGACATATGCTTAGGGCCTGAGGCTGGTTTTGAACTTGCAATCCTCCTGCCTCAGCCTCCTGAGTCTCTGGGATTATAGGCATGCACCAGTACACTTGGTTAGAAGGGCCTTAAGAACAACACTAAGGCTGTAGGTGTAGCTCAGCAGTAGAGTGCTTGCCTAGCATGTGTAAGGGTATAGATTTGACTCCCAGCACTGCAAAAAGAAAAAAATCCCCAAAACTGATAATTTCTCTTAACTGATTAAAACCCTTCAATCCCCAGTGCGCACATGACCATGCGTGCACAGACACACACACACACACATCTCTTCAGGACCTCCCTGTAAAGCCCAACTTTCTGCCCAGGGTCTACTAGGCTCCTTCAGATTGGGTATCCTCTGCTTATTTCTCAAACCACACCTCTGGTCACAATCCATTCTGTGCTCCAACCACAGAGAAAATACTTGTGGTCCAATAAGTGTCTACTAGCACACACTTTTTTTTTTTTTTTGGTGGCACTAGAGATGGAACTCAGGTATTGTACCATTGAACTACATCCCATTTTCATATTTTATTTTGAGAAAGGGTATCACTATGTTACCCAGGCAGGCCTTGATCTTGCAATCCTCCTTGCTTCAACCTCCCAACAGCTGGGACTAAAGGTGTGAGCTACTGTGCTTCACCAGATTGGCAGTATCTTGAGGGAAAGACTATCTTCATTGTGGCAACTCCAACTCCCAGTATAACACCTGCCATGTAGGCAACTTCTAATATTTCTTGAACATATACCTCCACATTTCTGTACTTTGGCCACAGGTTCACAGCCTTGTTGCTTTTTATCAGATCTACATAATTACCCTCACAAAGGGCTTCTCAAACTTTAAAGGGTCTATGAATTACCTGGGAATTTTGATAAAATGCAATCGATTCAGTTAAGTATGGGTAGGGCCTGAGATTCTGCATTTCGTAGAAACTTCCAGGTGATACCCTTGTTGACCCATAGGAAACACACTTTTTAAGTATCAAACCCCTAATTCATCTCCCTAACTCTAATTTCTTCTAGTTCATCCTTTGTCTGAAAGCAATAGGGATTTTTTTTTTAAATATTTTTTAGTTGTAGATGGACACAATGTCTTTATTTTATTGCTTTGTATGTGGTGCTGAGGATCGAACCCAGGGCCTCACGCATGCAAGGCAAGCGCTCTACCACTGAGCCACAATCCCAGCCCCAATAGGGATTTTTTGAAATATGACAGCACTCTCCTTACAATACTTCAGCAATTCCTTCTAGAAATTTAAACTCCTAAAATGGTATACAAGGACCTCCAAAATATGCCCACCTACATGGCCTAACTTCTCAAATCCCTGGGCAAAACCCTCAGCTCTCCTATGACCATCTGAATCACGTTTGAATGTAGCAAAAAACATGAACATTACTCAAACCACAAAAATGATCAGGGCTGGGGCTGTAGCTCTGTGGTAGAGCACTTGTTTGCCATGTACAAGACTCTAGGCTTAATCCCCAGCACAGCAAAAGTTAAAAAAGAAAAATCAAATGTTCTACTTTTCAGGCTATTTGAGTGAATGCTGTATCTTGACCAATCATGGCATTAGTCTCACTTCCAGTTTTCTCTCCCAATCATAGAATTACCTCCACCTCCTGATAATACCCTCCCTAATATCAGGGGTAAATCCAGAAGGTCCCTTCTGACACCTTACTAAAATGCCCTGTTTCCCCAGGGTGTGTGTTCTCCCCCATCATTAGAGGTAATAAACCCAACTTACTCAACTACAGGCATGTTGCGGTGGTCACTAACTGGAGAGTATTGACACTATTCTTTCTTCATATTCTCCTAAGAACCCATGCATACCTCTCATAGCTTTCACATAGCATTAGAATTTTTTTTTTTAGTTTTAGTTTTCTATTCATTTATTATTTATATGTGGTGCTGAGGATCGAACCCAGTGCCTCACGCATGCTAGGCAAGTGTTTCTACCACTGAGCTACAGCCCCAGCCCAGAATTTTGTTTTTAACTAGCCTGAGCTGCTTAACTTTAGAAACTGGCTGGAACACAACCAATGTTCTCTAATGTTTGTGGAATAAATGAAAACCATATACAGAATTTTTTTACATAAACTAAAAGCATAAGGGAACCAGTAAAAATAAAAACAACTGGGCTGGGATTGTGGCTTAGTGGTAGAGCACTTGCCTCGCATGTGGGAGGCACTGGGTTGGATCCTCAGCACCGCATATAAATAAATGAATAAATAAAGGTCAATCAACAACTAAAAAAAAAAATTTAAAAAAAAAGATCCTGAAATAATGGGTAATAAAGTTCCCTCATTGGTTGTTTATACATGATTTTGCCTTACATATTCAGAAATTTATAAAAACAAATGATAAGCCCATAAAATGGAATTTTATACAATCAGAAAAAGTGTTCTTTTAAACTAGCGTGGTGGCACAAGCCTGTAATTCCAGCAACTTAGAAACCTGAGGCAGGAGGATCACAAGCCTGATGTCAGCATGGGCATCTTAGACTCTGTCTCAAAATAAAAATTAAGAGATGGGCATGGTGGTGTTCACCTGTAATCCCAGCAGCTCAGGAGGCTGAGGCAGGGGGATCAGGAGGTCAAAGCTACCCTCAGCAATGGTGAGGTGCTAAGCAACTCAGTGAGACCCTGTCTCTAAATAAAATACAAAAAAGGGCTGGGGATGTGGCCCATGGGTTAAGCTCCCCTGGGCTCAATCCCGGGTTCCAAAACATAAAATATAAAAATAAAAAAGGCTGAGCCAGGCATGGTGGCACATGCTTGTAATCCCAGGGGCTCCAGAGGCTGAAGCAGGAGGATAGTGAATTCAAAGATAGCCTCAGCAATGGCGAGGCACTAAGCAACCCAGTGAGACCCTACCTCTACATAAAACACAAAATAGGGCTGGGGATGTGGCTCAGTGGTCAAGTACCCCTGAGTTTAATCCCCATACCAAAAAAAAAAAAGGAAGAAAAATAAAAAAGGGCTGGAGATGGAGCTCAGTGGTAGAGAACTCCTGGGTTCAATCTCCAGAACAACAATCATAATACTATTATTATTAAAAATTATTCTTAGGCGGGTGCAGTGGCGCAAGCCTGTAATCCCAGCACTTAGGGAGGCTGAGACAGGAGAATCGCGAGTTCAAAGCCAGCCTCAGCAATGGCGAGGCGCTAAGCAACTCAGTGAGACCTTGTCTCTACATAAAACACAAAATAGGGCTGGGGATGTGGCTCAGTGGTCGAGTGCCCCTGAGTTCAATCTCTGGTACAAAAAAAAAATTATTCTTGTGAGCCAGGCGCAGTGGCGCCCGTCTGTAATCCCAGCACTTTGGGAGGCTGAGACAGGAGAATCTCAAGTTCAAAGCCAGCCTCAGCAATGGCCAGGCACTAAGCAACTCAGTGAGACCCTGTCTCTACATAAAACACAAAACAGCTGAGAATGTAGCTCAGGGGTTGAGTGCCCCTCAGTTCAATCCCTGGTGCCAAAAAAAAAAAAAAGTCTTGGGCTGGGGCTATAGCTCAGTGGTAGAGCACTTGCCTAGCATGCGTGAGGTACTGGGTTTGATCCTCAGCACCACATATAAACAACAAATGAATAAAATAAAGATCCATCAACAACTAAAAAAAAAAATTAAAGGGCTGGGATTGCAGCTCAGTGGTAGAGCGCTTGCCTCGCATGCATGAGGCCCTGGATTCGATCCTGAGCACCACATACAAAGCAATAAAATAAAGACATTGTGTCCATCTACAACTAAAAAAACATTTTAAAAAATTTAAAAAAAAGTCTTGTGAACCCCATGCTCAGGCTACAATACTGTGGCAAATTAAAAGGAACCAAAATTGTATATACGCTAATATTACATATATAAAAAGGCAGACAAGAAATATTTGGAGGAAAGGCTTAAAATAGTGTGTACGATAATGAAATTATTAGTAACATTATTTACCCTGTTTTCCAAACCCACAGTAGTTACTTCTCCAATAATAGAACAACTTTAGTTACAAATGTTTTGTGGATCTTTTGTTTGTCAGCACGGGAAATTGAACCCGATTGCACTCTATCACTGAGATACATTCCCAGCCCTTTTTAATTTTTTATTTTGAGATAGAGGCTCGCTAAATTGCTGGTCTGGAATTTGCCATTCTCCTGCATCAGCCTCCCCAGTCGCTGGGATTACAAGTGTATGCCACCATGCCTGGCTGTTGTTTTTAAGAAGGGGTCTTGCTATGTTGCGCAGGCTGGTTCCAAATTCCTGGGCGGAAGCGATCCTTCTACCCCAGTCTCCCACGTAGCTGGAATTACAGGCGAGTGCCAAGTGCCTGGCACTGTTTCACGTTTTCATGTACAAAGTCAAACGTAGTAGCTGGACGTTACCAGGCTGAGATTAACGGTGAGTTTTGACAACGGAATCCACGCGGCTAGAAGTAAGTTAATATCAGAAAAGACTGTAAATCCATAGCTTACTACCTGCCAAAAACTGTCCTGTTTTCTCATTCACTCTTCACAACTCTGAGAAGTACTACTGTTCTTCCAAATATAGAGACGAAGAAACGGAGGTTCCAAAACTAAATTATCCGAGGTCACACAGCTGGTGGCAAAACTACCTTTGAAGTCCCGGCGTTTAGCTCCCGATCCGGGCCCGATGTAGCTCAGCCACGGAAAGCTGCATGCTTGTGGTATTGCAGCAGCCTCCCTCAACCCTCACCTCCAAAGGATGCGTCGCTCTCCTAAGCCCCAGACGTTCCAACTGCTGTTCAGGGACCGCTCACCATCCAGTAGACGAAGCAAGGTTTCCGCCCGGGTCTTCCACTTTTTCGTGCCGGGTTCTCCACTATTCCTGTGTATGTCCGTGTGCTTTTTCCTTCCGGAGGCAAACTACGTGTCTAAACACTAGAGTTCCAGGCAGGGTATTAAAGATCCCGGAACCGTACAACCTGAAGTCTTGTATTCCAGCCCCCAGAAGGCCCGGCTTTCACTCTAACCGATCTTTTCTGCCTTTTATGAGAAAGAGGAGAATTTAGAGTTTTTCCCCTCTCCTTTCTGCCTCCCGCCCTGAGGTTCCAACTCCCCCTGTATCTTTCAAATAGGAGCCAATTATTACTCAGTCCGTTCACTTCTCGGGCTCCTAGGTGCCCTAGTGCCTCATCTTCTCT
>PVHX01007079.1:55756-94656 GCA_004024805.1 Geosciurus inauris
TTGTAATCCCAGCACTTAGGGAGGCTGAGACAGGAGGATCGCGAGTTCAAAGCCAGCCTCAGCAATGGCGAGGCACTAAGCAACTCAGTGAGACCTTGTCTCTACATAAAACACAAAATAGGGCTGGGGATGTGGCTCAGTGGTCGAGTGCCCCTGAGTTCAGTCCCTGGTGCCAAAAAAAAAAAAAAAAAAAAAAGAATCAAAGTTAGCTGAGCACAGTGGTGCATGCCTGTAAGACTAGCAGCCATTTTCCTCTCCATAAATTGAAATCAATCTTGTTCCATTCTCCTTACTTTCCAGTCACTTTAGTTTCATGTTCGTAAATAGATCCCAAAGCCAGGTATGATGATATACACCTGTAATCCTAGTGCTTCAGGAGGCTGATGCGGGAGGATCACAAGTTCAAAGCCAACTTCAGCAACTTAGAGAGGCCCTAAGCAACTTGACCCTATCTCAAAAGAAAAAACTAAAAAGGGCTGGGGATGTGGCTCAATGATGAAGTGCCCTGGGTTAAATCCCTGGTACTCCACCTCCCCAAAATCAAAGCTTAAGACCATGACTCATGACTCTGATGTGAGATTGGTTCTATCACTTACCAACTAGATGACTTTAGGAACCTCTATGTGGCTCAATTTCTGCGTGGATAGAGATATGCTGTACAAGAAGGAAAGACTTGCTTCCTCAGCTGACAGCATTTAGCTTTTAGATACTTCAGAGTCAAGTTGCAGAATCCCCTTATCTAAGTTCACACCCTTCCCATGTGGCCTACATCTAATGACTAAGGCAGGGCTAAAAAGGTCTGGCCAAGCCAGGTATGATGGGGCATGCCTATAATCCCAGCTCTTTGGAAGGCTGAGACAGGAGGATTCCAAGTTCAGGACCATCCTAGGCAGCTTAGCAAGGCTCTGTTGCAAAATAAAAGAAAAGGGATGGGGATGTAGTTCAGAGGTAGAGCATACCTGGGTTTAATCCCCAGCACCACACACACAAAATAAGTCTGGTCATTTCAATTCAATATGGGTCAACTCTGATTTTAGCTTCAGAGTGTCCGAATCACGGATTGATACAGTAATCAAGTCCATGCTTCAGCTCAGCTTCTCTTTGTTTCTCTCCCTTCCAAAGTTGTTAATCCCAGGGATACTCTAACAAACATCCTGCATGCTAATTTCCATCTGAGTCTACTTTTTTTTTTCTGATACTGACGATTGCACTCTACCTCTACCACTGAGCTACCTCCTCAGCCCTTTTTGTTTTTCTTTTGAGACAGTCTCCCTAAATTACCCAGACTGGGCTTGAACTTGCAATTCTTTCTCCTCAGCCTTCTAAGTAGCTTGGATTACAGGCATGCACCACTCCATGGCCTGAATCTGCTTCCTGAGAACCCAGTCAGCAAAGGTTGTTGCCAGGAGTGGTCTGAGAAAACAGGCAATGAAATGAAGTTTAGGTGGTAGGCCATCCAAAGATCTACTACAAGATGGTGGTATAATTTTTGACTATTTCATTGTTGATGAATAGGGCACATAGTATGCTGGTAGAAGGAAATGTACTAACGAGTGGATATCAGACTTATGAAAACAAAAGGGAGGATAGAGTAATGATAAAGATAGTGGAATTGGGTGGCTGTTACTGCAAGTCAGGTGTGAAAACCTGGGCCTCCTTAGTCACATATAAAGAAGCTTTAAGTACCTACAATCTGAGAGCAAGGAAAGTAGAAGTCCAGGATAATCATCACAATAGCCTAAGCTCTAATAAGGTTGAACTCCCAAGCAAGGCAGATCTGTTAAACCAAGGCCAGGGCATTATCTGGGAAATAATGGCATTTGGGATACGAATAGTTGATTAATGCCCCAGAAGAGGTCTCCCCCAACCCCGTCCCCCACTGGTACTAGGAATTGAACAAATGATTAGGCAAATGTTCTACAAGTGAGCCACATCCTCAGCCCTACTTTTTGTTTTACGTAGAGACAGGGTCTCACTGAGTTGCTTAGCGCCTCACCATTGCTGAGGCTGGCTTTGAACAATTCTCTTGTCTCAGCCTCCCAAAGTGCTGGGATTACAGGCATGTGCCACCGCACCCAGCTGGGGAACACTTTCTTGAGATACAATATTTATCATCTTGCCAAGAATCCCAGATTTGCAGAATTGCTACTACAGTGGCTTTTTTTTTGGTGGTGCTGGGGATTGAACCCAGGGCCTTGTGCATGTGAGGCAAGCACTCTATCAACTGAGCTATATCCCCAGCCCTACAGTGGCTATTGAAAGCATGGAAAACTCTACAGCCATGTGAGGTAAAAAATAAAAAAAGCAGAACTGCCAAAACAGATGGTGTAGGATTAGAAAGCTCAGAAAAATGAATGTAAGTGGACAATATAAGTCTAGAAAATCCATCAAATGATTATTTCATGGAAATACCTAGAAGATACACTATTACCAAGGTCATGAAGAAAACATGTTGGTAAAAATTGCACCAGCATCACTAGGAGTTTGATAGTGCTTCTACCACGTGGGTCAGGACTAACTATAGGAGAGGTTGTTACAAAGCTAGGCTCATTAATGGCAATGGGGTGATTGGGCCTTGACATAAGAGGCCAGGTGGCAGTACTTATTTCCAGAAACGAGGTAGATGCAATGATTATAATTGAAAGGTTAGGGTGACAGTCAAGGAGGCCTGATCCTCACCGAATTATGGAGATTGTTAGTAGAACAAGGACAGGTGATATGTCAGAAAACTGACAGCAGTTGCCTCCAATAAAAAAGTTAGCATTTCTTACCCACCTTTATATCTGAGCCAATTTTCAGATTCTAAACTCAGGGTTTTAAAGAGATAAGGACACTAAAAGGAAGGACCCTGCAACACCATGGCAAATATACACAGCAATGATTCCCCTAGTATTTCTGTCAAAGTTCAATACACACACTTATTTTTTCTCTTTTTAGTACTGGGGATTTAACACAGGGATGTTTTAACAGTGAGCTAAATCCATAGCCCTTTTTATTTTGAGACTTAGGGTTTCACTAAGTTGCTCAGGGCCTAGCTAAGTTGCTGAGGCTGGCTTTGAACTCACAATCCTCCTGCTTCAGCCTCTCGAGTCACTGGGATTGCAGGCCTGCACCACCATGCCCAACTGCCTATTTTTAATTTTTTAAAAAATATAGTTGTGGCCAGGCGCGGTGGTGCACACCTATAATCCCAGCAGCTTGTAGGCAGGAGGATTGTGAGTTCAAAGCTAGTCTCAGCAGCTGGGCGCGGTGGCTCATGCTTGTAATCCCAGCACTTTGGGAGGCTGAGACAGGAGAATTGCAAGTTCAAAGCCAGCCTCAGCAATGGCGAGATGCTAAGCAACTCAGTGAGACCCTGTCTCTACATAAAAAACACAAAATAGGGCTGGGGATGTGGCTCAGTGGTCGAGTGCCCCTGAGTTCAGTCCCTGGTGCCAAAAAAAAAAAAAAAAGCTAGTCTCAGCGACAGTGAGGTGCTAAGCTACTCAGTGAGACCCTGTCTCTAAATAAAATACAAAATAGGGCTGGGAATGTGGCTCAGTGGTTGAGTGCCTCTGAGTTCAAACCCCGGTACCAAAAAAAGATAGATACATATATATATAGTCGTAAGGAATAGAAAACCAACTCATTTGTTAGTAAACCCATAGTTTTGCCATTTTGCATTTTCTCAAACAGATTTAAAAAATTTCTTTTGTGCTCTGGGGTGGTCTGTATAAAAAGGGGTCTTTACAGAATTTTAAATGTACATACTTTTTGCAATATGTAAGTTATGAATGTAAACTCTTGAGAGCAGGGACTTTGTTTTGGCCACTTGCTCAGACATATAGTAGGTTCTGAATAAATACATATTGAATAAATATATGCACACAAGGCGGGTGCGGTGGCGCACTTTGGGAGGCTGAGACAGGAGAATTGCAAGTTCAAAGCCAGCCTCAAGCAACGGTGAGGTGCTAAGCAACTCAGTGAGACTCTCTCTCTACATAAAACACAAAATAGGGCTGGGGATTTGGCCCAATGGTTGAGTACCCCTGAGTTCAATCCTCGGTACCAAAAAAAAAAAATATGTATATATATATATATATATATATATATATATATATATATGCGCACACAAAGACAATTTTGTTTTGGAAAAGAATACATGGATTTCTTTTTTTTTTTAATTTTTTTTTTTTTTTAGTTGTAGATGAACATAATGTCTTTATTTTATTGCTTTGTATGTGGTGCTGAGGATCGAACCCAGGGCCCCATGCATGCGAGGCAAGCACTCCTACCGCTGAGCTACAATCCCAGCCCCAATACATGGATTTCTTGCAATAACAGAATTTTACATAGTTTTCTTTCCGTTTATATCTTTTTTTTATTTAAAAAAATTTTTTTAGTTGTAGACGGACACAATGTCTTTATTTTATTGCTTTGTATGTGGTGCTGAGGATCGAACCCAGGGCCTCACGCATACGAGGCAAGCGCTCCACCGCTGAGCTACAATCCCAGCCCTCTTTATTTACTTTTTATGTGGTGCTGAGGATTGAACCCAGTGCCTCATGCATGCGAGGCAAGCACTCTACCACTGAGCCACAATCCCAGCCCCCCGTTTATATCTTTCTAAATTGATTTATAATATGGAGAAATCATTTTATAATGAAAAATCTATTTTACAAACCTATTTTTAAATTATGAGGGACTGCAGTTTGGGCTCATTGGTAGAGCGCTTGCCTAGCACACATGAGGCACTGGTTCGATCCTCAGCACCACATAAAAATAAAAAGTAAAGGTATTTTGTACACCTACAACTAAAAATATATATACTTAAAAAATACAATTATGATAAAAATTTATTCTCTGTATAAAAAGTTCAAACAGCACCAAAGACTATAAAGTAAAAAATAAGAACTGGGCTGGGGACGTGGCTCAGTGATAGAACACTTGCCTGGTATGGTGAGGCCCTGGGTTCTATCACCAGCATTTCAAAACTAAATATAGGAAATGAATCCTTCCTAGTGTTATACATAACTATTACGAACCAAAAAAAAATTATTTAAAAAATTAAATCTGGGACTGGGGTGTAGCTCAGTAGTGAAGCACTTGTCAAACACATGCAAGGCCCTGGGTTCAATCCCCAGCACTGCAAAAAATAAATAAAACAAAAAATCCCATCTCCAATCCTTTTCCTCCAAAATCTTCTTGCACTGTAGTATAATTTCCCTCCTCAAAGTCTAATAACAATTATATCTGATATTTATTGAGTGTTCACTCTTTGCTAGTAAGCATTTGAAGCCCACCCTTTTTTACATGTGCTAACTCATATAAACCTTATAAGAACTCTAAGAGTTCATTATCATCATCCTCATTTTACTAATTGGAAACTTATACAGGCTTGGTACTTGGGAAAGCCAACTCAAGAGGGAGCTGAGTGCAGAATGGTTATTCCCTTGATTTAGATGATTTAGACACTGATTAGTCTCAATATGGAGTGACTCCAGTGCATGAATCATTAGAGGACTCTTTATAGAAAGATGAAAATCAAAACATTTCAGCTGGGTGCAGCGGTACTGGTCTATAATTCCAGCAAGATAGGAGGCTGAAAAAAGAATGGAAGTTCAAGGTCAGCCTGGGCACCTTAGTTAGATTCTGTCTAAAAAATAAAAAGAGAAGAGGATGTAGTTTAGGGGTAAGGTGTCCCTGGGTTCAACCCCAAGTACAGCAAAACCAAACTAAAACAAATCAACAGATTTCACTCAAAGAACATAGCTTTAAAAATTCTAGTCATGGGAGTTGGGCGCAGTGGTGCACCCCTGTAATCCCAGCACTTATGGGAGACTGAGACAGGAGAATCGCAAGTTCAAAGCCAGCCTCAGCAGCTGGGAGGTGCTAAGCAACTCAGTGAGATCCTGTTTCTAAATAAAACACAAAATAGGGCTGGGGATGTGGCTCAGTGGTCGAGTACCCCCCAAAAAATTCTAGTCAAGGGTTACTGATTATATTATGGCTTTATTTTTAGCAATTCTGTGTATTAACACATTCAAGGAGTCCTCATAGAAGGGCATCAGGCTTTGAGGTGGCTAGAAATGGTGGAGATACTCTGGTCATTTTCATCCTGGCCATGGGTTCATTTAAAGACATGCTGAGGTGATACGTCTAGTGGTGCATCTTAGGGAAAGTCTTCAGGAGTAAAGATGTAGCAGGGCTTTATTTGGGTTATTTCCTTCACCTTAATCCTGGACACCTTGTTAAGTAATTACAGCAAATTGAACACTGAAGTAAGTGTTTATTTCCAGGGACCGCTTTTTATAATTCATTATTTTAAGGCATGCACATTTATATGTGTACTATAACTTTGTGGAAAAAATAAAATTTATACAGAAAAGGGCAAAGGGGAGAAAAGGGGCAAGAATTCATCAGCCTTCCCAAAGAAGATAAGGTTCTAATTCCTAAGTTCACTACCAGAATTAATGAATTAATGGGTTCCGACAGTTCTGAGAGCAGTCTCAAATTATTAGTTATACTCCTTATCTTACATTCTAAGTTCTAAAAAAAAAAAAAAATCAATTCTGGAGCTACTTTTTTGATGGTTGGCCTCAGACTGAAAAGGTATAAACTAAATTTATTTCTTACACACATCATCTTCTCTGTTTTTGAATTTCCTTACTTTGATAAAGTGCCCACTTGCCACCAACTTTCTAAACCAGAATCTGCACATCATCCCTAGCTGGGACTTCTTTCTTCCCCCAAGTAATCCTTAGTATAGTATATTACGCTCCAAACGACCTGACTGCTGCATCCTTCCTCGGCCTCATCTCCATACACACCTGCTGCTCTGGCTATAAAGAATTTCAGTTCCCGGATCCCAAATGTCTCTTTCTCTCCTTTCCCACACCTCTGGTTTTTTTGTTTGTTTTTCGCTGTTTGTTTTTGGCAGGACTGGATATCGAACCAACTTTATTATCGCTCGGCCTTTTCCCACGCAGTTCTCTGCTTGGAACACTCTTCCCTCCATTCTTCTTTTGGGTAACTCAGATGCATTTTTCGGGTCCCAGCTCAGCTGTGACTTGCACAGCCCACGTAGGTAGGATCGGTCCCTCAACGGGTGTGCTCCGGGAGGTCCGGAAGGTCCGGAAGACTGTGCTGTCCACTGGGGTAACCTTCGAAGTGGTCTTCCACACTCCATCAGTTTCGGAGAACTGAAAGGATGGAGATGCGTGCGCCTTCAGAGCGGACCTAGGTCCTCGTGGCTCCAGCCCGCGACAGGTAGTTAGTCCACCAAGAGAGGGCCTGACAGCAGAGAAACAGCCAAGGTTTCCGGGGCCGGTACCCGGGAAGACAACGACGGTCCTCTGCCGGGAAGCCACGAGCACGCGACCCCGCCTCCCACGGTGCGTCGGGGGTGGGGCAGGGCGGGGCGCCAGGCGCCGGCGAACGGCGTGCGCCGGACGGGGGGCGGGGTCAGGGGCGGAGCGGAGCGCGCATGCGCGGTCGCCTTTGTGTGGGTCGAGCAGCGGCGGCTTCGGCGGCAGTGGCGGTCCCACTGGCAGGCGGGCAGGAGGGGAGTCCGGGCGGCGTCCGGCGTGGGAGCCGGGGGACCAACATGGTAAAGAAGCGGAAAGGCCGCGTCGTGATCGACTCGGACACGGAGGACAGCGGCAGCGACGAGAACCTGGATCAGGTGAGGGCAGGCCGCGGAGGCGCGGGCCGGCAGAGCAAGAGGGCTGAGTCCCGGCCACTGGAGCCTGGAGCCGGCCGGGCCCGGAGCCTCCTGGCCTGAGCGCCTGACCCGCCGGGTGTCCTGACCGCTGCTGCAACCCTCTTCTTGCCCTCCTCGCAGCATCCAAGGCCCTCGGAGTTTAGCCCAGGCCTGGAGACGGAGCACCGAGGACTTGGCGCCTTGGGCGGGGAGGCGGGGCAGGGACCAGGCAGATGGGCCTCCGACTCTGGGGTACCGAAGGGGGCCACGATCTGCTGGGGCCGGATCGGGGCGGCAGGCTGCAAGCCAAGCGATCCGGGCCTGGAGAGATAGGAAGTGTCGCCCGCCAACCCTGGAAACTGGGAGGTTTTGGAGGAGGTGCAAGGGTAAGCATGGGGCGGTGGGAGGGGGAGAGAGCTGAGAAGGTGCGGACTCTGGAAGATGAAGTTTTTCAGAAAAGGGTTGTGGACAGAGAGGAGGAACCCTGGTTAATGTTCCGAGGAGTTCTGCCTGCTTGGTGAGGAAGTCTGCACTGTGGGCACGAGTCTGTTTGGCGACTAGGGTCGTTTGTGGTTGAGATGGGTTCCCGTTGGAATGTCAGACCGAAGAAAACACTCCAGGGAGGAGGAAACTATGGGGCAGCATGGAGGGATTGTGGCCCAGGCATCTCAGACCTTTTGTAAAGCATCCCAGAATTCTTTCTTACTTGAAGATTGTGCAGAAAGCCTTGAAAGTAACTTTTGGCCTTAGTGTCTTGGGGTAGCTTGAACTGTTGATATACTCAAGAAAATGCTGTAGGGAGTAAACTGTCCCTTGTAACAGTGCTCTAATGATACCAAGAAGTACAAAGATGTTTCCTCCGTCTTTTAGTGAGCAAATGATATAAAGAAAGAATATGCAAGAGATAAAAGCTGTATACTTTGAGAGAATATTGAACTTTGGATCTGAAATTTTGAATTCTAAACTGGGCTTATGCTGCTTTCTAGCTATATATCTATGGTCTTAACTGTAAAATCGTGATATAACATCATTCTTGTCTATCTAACTGGACAATTGTAAGAATCAAATGTTTGTAAGAATAATGTTGGTGCAAGCATTTTCAGATTATAAAGGTCTTTTCTCTTTTTTTTGGTGGTGCTGGGGATTGAACCCAGGGCCTTGTGCATGTGAGACAAGCACTGTACCAACTGAGCTGTATTCCCAGCCCTATAAAGTTTTTTAATAAATGGTTTCTTGGGGGGCTGGGATTGTGGTGCAGTGGTAGCGTGCCCGCCTAGCATGCGTGAGGCACTGGGTTCAATCCTCAGCACCACATAAAAATAAAATAAAGATATTCTGTTCACCTACAACTAAGAAAATAAAAAAATATTTAAAAATAAATAAATAAATAAGTAAATAAATGGTTTCTTGGGAGTTCATTGTACTAGGCCAGAGGTCTAGTACTAAAGTATTTGGGCATAAAAAAGGAGAACTTTTAAGAAGGAAGGACTGATAAGGTGTTAAAGAGGACTGTTTTTTAAATGGTGGTGGGAGGTGGGGACTATAAAGGCATAAAACCCTTGTATTGGGATAGGAATAGAGAGTAAGTTGAAAGTGTTCTCATTGAAAGGCTCCTGAAATCTACAAAAACATTCTCTTGATTATAAAAGTTTGGTTGGTAAGATAATTTTGGGCTGGCAGTTAGGAGGATTAGAATGTGTTTTTTACTATTTTCTGATCTGCAAGTGTGTTTCAGATAACAACATCAGCTAAGCTACCTTAGGGTAAGGTAGACACCTTAATTACGTGCTTTAGTTACATTGACAAGTTTTTTCCCCTTCATTTTAATTTTTTCACCAAACTAGGGATTGAACACAGGCATGCTCTACCACTGAGCTACATCCCCAGACCTTTTAATTTTTTTTTAAATTTTGAGACAGGGTCTCCCTAAATTGCTGAGGCTGGCATTGAACTTGCAAACCCCGTGCTTCAGCCTCCCAAGTGGCTGTGATTACAGATGTGCACCACCACGCCCAGCTTTACATTCTCAAGTTTTCAAATTATGGTAGAGTTGGAATCATTTTCCCCACTTTAACATATGAGGACATTGGAGCTTGATGAAGTTAAGTGATTCACACAATTAGTGATAGAGTTGGATTTTAACCTATGTCTGTACAAGTATAAGGCCTATACTCATTTTACCAGACCAACTTAATCTGCTAGCCTTTTAACCTCATATTACAAAATGAGAGTAATGTTTCATGGCCATTTTCCACGTTGCTAGAATTCATGTTGTAAAGTACACTGACAAGAAGAAATTGGCACATCAATTTGAAAGATCATTTGGGGGACTTGGTAAAGTACTTTTAAAACATCTGTTATGAGGATGAATTAATTAAGTTGCAAATTATTTTGTTCTTAGTGGTCTTCCACAGAATTCTGATGAGGTGAGTGGATTGCTTCCATTGGTGATTGAGATACTTTACCTGATTCACAGAGAACTTTTTGAAGTGGGAATTGGAGGGGTTTGCAGCTTTAAATCTAATTCTAAATATCTATTTGTAAAAAGAAATTAATGTGAAATTTGTAAGTAATGCCTAATACATTGTAACAGCAATTCCAACTTATCTTTAACAACTTCTATTTTTTTGGTACTGAGGATTGAACTCAGGAGCACCTAACCACTGAGCCACATCCCTAGCCCATTTTTGTATTTTATTTAGAGACAGGGTCTCACAGAATTGCTTAGGGCTTCACTAAATTGCTGAGGCTAAACTTGAACAGGCTAACCTCCTGTCTCAGCCTTCCAAGCCACTGGGATTACAGTTATGCATCACTGTGCCTGGCCCCTTTTAACTCTACTTTCTTTCTCTTTCTTTCTTTCTTCCTTTCTTTCTCTCTTTCTCTTTCTTTCTTTTCTTTCTTTTTTGTTTAAATTTTTTTTAGTTGTTGATGGACCTTTATTTTATTCATTTATTTATATGTGGTGCTGAGGATCGAACCCAGTACCTCACACATGTGAGACAAGCGCTCTATGCCTGACCCACAATCCCAGCCCCTCCTTTAACTTCTTTTTTTTTTATCTTTATTTATTTTTGTGTGGTGCTGAGGATTGAACCCAGTGCGTCATGCATGCGAGGCAAGTGCTCTACTGCTGAGCTACAACCCCAGCCCTCCTTTAACTTCTTATTGGTATTTTTGTTATGAGATGAGAACTAGATCAAAAGTCCCTTTTCTTCTGCCTCCTAACATGAGCACCAGGGTCTTCTGTCTGTTCAACACTGTTCCAGGTTCTCAGGAGAATCAAAGATCTCAGTCTTCTGGATGTTTTCACCAGAGGCTTTTATATAAATTAACAGTCAGCCTGATTTTAGGTTCTTTTTATTTTATTATTCTTTTTAAATAACTTTATTTTTATTTATTAATTTGTATGTGGTGCTGAGGATCGAACCCAGTGCCTTACCCATGCTAGGCCAGTGTTCTACCACTGAGCCACAACCCCAGCCCCCTGATTTTAGGTTCTTTAGGAATCCTTAGAATATATTCATTCTGGGCCTTTCTTTGCCAAAATGTCTTGGGCTGCTCCTTCTAGTTCTGAGTCTTTATTGGAGCTTTAACATTGTACTTGCTGTTTAATGTATGGTTCTTCTGGAAAGACAAACAATAACAAATCTCCAAGTGTCTAGTGTGAGAGTGACACACTTAGTAAGGAGGCCCTTTGTCCCTGAGTTTTTCAGGTGGAAATCTAAGCTATTTTTTCAATAGTACTGTATTACCTCCAACTTAGTACTTATTGAAGGTGAAGTGGGTGAACCTTCTTGGCTAGTTTTACCTGGTGGTTGGAGTCAGAAGCCACTTGGGTTACTATTTAAAATGTAGGTTGACAGCTGAGCGCAGTGGTGCATGCCTGTAATCCCAGCACTTTGGGAGGCTGAGACAGGAGAATCCCAAATTCAAAGCCAGCCTCAGCAACCGTGAGGCACTAAGCAATTCAGTGAGACCCTGTCTCTACATAAAACACAAAATAGGGCTGGAGATGTGGCTCAGTGGTCGAGTACCCCTCAGTTCAATCCCCAGTACCAAAACAAAAAATAATAATAAAATAAATAAAAGTCAAATGTAGATTGGGATGGTGAGAGGTACAGCAGCTACCCCAGACCTGATGGATCTGGAGTTCACATTTATAATAGATAAACCCAGGTAACTATGATTTATGTTAATGACTGAGACTACTGTCTGTATGTAAGTTAATCTTTTTAGTAAGACACCGTAAGTAGTTGGTCCAAGTTAACTAGTATGTCCAAGTTAAGGGCCCACATATAAACAAAGCAATTTAACAGGGATGTTTAAAGTGGCAAAACTGCAAGTTCTTCTAAATCTCTGAAACTATTTAAATTGTTAGGATGCTTCTTATATATTTATTTATTTTATTTGGTACTGAGATTGAACCAAGGACCTTATGCATGCTAAGCATGTGTTCTGCCACAGAGCTACATGCTCAACCTAGGGATACTGCTGCTGCTGTTTTTTTTTTTTTTTTTAATACTGCAAATTGAACCCAGGGGCACTTTACCACTGAGCTACATCCCCAGCCCTTTTTATTTTCTCTTATTTATTTATTTATTTATTTATTTATTTATTTATTTATTTATTTATTTATTTCATATGGGGATTCAACCCAGGGACACTTAACCACTGAGCCATATCCGCAGACCTTTTTATGTTTTCAGACAAGGTCTCGCCAAATTGCCTAGGACCTCGCTAAGTTGCTGAGGCTGACTATGAACTTGTGGTCCTCCTGCTTCACTCTTCTGAGTCACTGGGATCACATGTATGTGCTACTGTGCCTGTTGCCTGTTTTATTTTATTTATTTATTTATTTGGTGCCTGGGATTGAACTGAGGGGCACTCAACCACTGAGCCACACCCCAGCCCTATTTTGTGTTTTATGTAGAGACAGGGTCTCACTGAGTTGCTTAGTGCCTCACTGTTGCTGAGGTGGCTTTGAATGATTCTCCTGTCTCAGCCTCCCAAAGTGCGGGTTGTTTTTTATTTGAGATATGATCTCACTAAGTTGCTGAGAACCTTGCTAAGTTGATGAGGTTGGCCTCAAATGTGTGATCTTCCTGTCTCAGCCTCCCCAGTCTCTGGGATTATAGGCATGTCCTGTGGTGCCAGCCTTTTTTTTTTTTCCATGCCTTATTGGGGATTAAATTCAGGGCCTCAAACATGCTAGGCAAGTGGTGGGCTACCTTGGCAGCCCTCTTTTTAAAAAATTTTTCTTTTATTTTAAGACAAGGTCTCAGTAAGTTGCTCAGGCTGACCATGAATTTGCCATCCTGCCTTAGCCTCCCACGAAGTTGCAGTGGTCTGCTGTGCCTGAACCTAGGGATACTTTTATTGAGGCCTATTTCTTTTTGTTTCTTTTTGTCAGGAAGAGGTATGTAATAACTAAAGTGGAGTAGTTTAAACTTTGTTTTAATTTTCAGAAGTCTTTAAAACTCAGACCTTAATTTGAGAATTTGAAGAATTTTCTTTTAGCATGAGACCTGATAGTGACCCTGTTATTTTGTTAGCCATATCATTTCTTCAGCATTTTTAAAATGCAAGATACTTGCCATTGATGCTTTCTGGGGGGAGGGGGGAGGGCAGAATTTGAGGTGAATCTTTAGGATTTTTATCATCATCACACTTGCATAGAGATATTATATTACTCTTTATGGAAAATATTTATGCATTGAATTCTACAGAATGAAAAGCACTCAAGATAATAAAGGAAATAATTCTCTATTTAGATCAGTGTTATTTAGTACTTAAAAAATTTTTGCAGTGCATCCAGCATAGTGGCGCATTCCTGTAATCCTAGCAAATAGGGAGGCTGTGGCAGGAGGATCACAAGTTCCAGGGCAGCCTCAGCAAGTTAGTGACAAGACCCTGTCTCAAAATAAAAAATAAAAAGGTGTGGGGATATAGCTCACTAGTAAAGCCCCCTTATGTCCAATCCCTATTACCTCCTTCAAAATAATTTTTGAATAAAATAGGGTGGAGTCATAGTTCAGTAGTAGAGTGCTTGCCTAGCATTCATGAGGCTCTAGGTTTGATCCCCAGTACCACAATAAATAAAATGAACAAAATAAAAAATTAAAAGTTGATATTATTCATTAAAAAATAAATAAGTACCTCAACCTGGTTGGAGGGTCTGGTGGTGGTGGTGGTGGTGGTGGTGGTATTATTATTATTATTATTATTATTATTATTATTATTTGGGTACCAGGGATTGAACTCAGGGGTGCTCAACCACCAAGCCACATCCCCAGCCCTATTTTTTGTGTTTTATGTAGAGACAAGGTCTCACTGAGTTGCTTAGCGCCTCACCATTGCTGAGGCTGGCTTTGAACTCATGATTCTCCTCAGCCTCCCAAAGTGCGCCACTGTGCCCAGCTCCTTTCTTTAAAAAAAAAAAACAACTGTATATGGTGGCATGTGCCTATAATCCCAGCTATTTGGAAGGCTGAGTTGCAATTTCAAGGTCAGCCTCAGCAACTTAGTGAGACCCTGTTTTGAAATAAAAAATAAAAGGGCTGGGCTGGGGATGTAGGTCAGTGGTAAAGTATCCCTGGGTTCAGTCCCCAATACAGAAAGAGAGAGGGAGGGAGAGAGAAAGGTATATGCACATGGAAAGCTTTATTTCATAGTTTCTTTTCTCGTTAAAATGGTAATTTTGTTGTCATGTTCTTTCTCTGCCTATCAACTTGAAGTAGCAATAATTAAATTTATCTTTGAGAGAATAGGCCCCTAACCTAGAACCTCTTTGTAAACATTATGTGTAAAAAATATTGTTATAAAGTATCCTTCCATAAGCCTTCCCCATATAACTTGGGAAATTTAAAACTTTTGCTTCTTATTAATATAATCAACTTAGACCAGGTTTTGAAATCTACAAAGAATTGGTGAGAAATGTCATTGTTGGAAAGTTTTTTGTTTTTTTTTTGTTTTTTTTTTTTTTAATATCTTTATTTATTTATTTTTATGTGGTGCTGAGGATCGAACCCAGTGCCTCACGCATGCAAGGCAAGTGCTCTACCACTGAGCCACAGCCCCAGCCCCTGTTGGAAAGTTTTTAATTTGTATCATAATGTTGCATCTACTTGGTATAACTCATTTGCTAATTTTCTTTCTTTTCTTTTCTTTAAAAGAAATGGTTAGGGGGGCTGAGATTGTGTTAGATAGTGCTAGGCACTAGGGCTATTGGGCGAACAAAATGGAAGAAGTTGACACCTTGAAGGAGCTTAAAGTGGAAAGAGAGAAGGAGGGGGGCAGTGGACGTGTTCAGAGAGTCATTTTCTTAAAACCGTTGTAGGCTATGAAGGAAGAGCAAGGATATTGTCTTTGACCAGGGACCCCATTCTAGCCTGATGAAAGTGACATTTTAACTGAAATCTGGAAGAAGAAAAGGAGGTTAGGAACCTGAAGAGTAGAAGGAAAGGTGTTGAGTGTTCATGGTTGAAGGACTAACATACACAAAGAAATGAGGCAAGAAGGACCTAGTACCCTCATGAAACTGAAAGATGCCTAGGGCAAGTGGAAGAGCACTAGCTGAAGAGAGAGTAGTACAAATGAAATTGCAGTGTGTCATATATAGTAAAGATAAAGACTTAACTATGTTCCATGAAACTTGTATTTCATTTATAAACATGTATGTATATAGTGGGTCATAAGGTATAATTTATCTTACTGTGGGCTAGGTTTAAAAAGAAAGTTTTAAAGCTACTGGTAGGATTGTGTTGGTAATGTTAAGGACTTTCAAGAGTAATAAGGCATTGAAAGATTTTAAGATGGAAGAGGTATTCAGATTTGCCATTTTTGTTTTTACAGAGAGATAAGGTCTCACTATTTTGCCTAGACTGACCTTGAAATCCTAGGCTCAAGCTGTCCTGCTTAAACTTCCTAAGAGCTGAGGCTACATGCACGTCATGCTTAGCTTTTCAGATTTAACCACCTCCCACCTCCCTGCACCTCCTCTTTTTTTTTTTTTTTTTTTACCATGGGGTGCTAAAACACTGAGCCATATCCCTTGTCCTTTGTGTGTGTATGCATGTATGTGTGTGTGTATATATATGTTATATATATTTAATATTTTTAGTTGTAGATGGACATAATAACTTTATTTATTTATTTTTTTTAATTTTTTTTTAGTTGTTGATGGATCTTTATTTTATTCATTTATGATTTATATGTGGTGCTGAGGATTGAACCCAGTGCCTCACGCATGCTAGGCAAGCGCTCTACCACTGAGCCACAGCCCCAGCCCCAAATAACTTTATTTTTAATATAATAAAGTTAACATGGGGCTGGGATTGTGGCTCAGCGGTAGAGCGCTTGCCTCATATGCATAAGGCACTGGGTTCAATCCTCAGCACCACATAAATAAATAAAATAAAGATATTGTGTCCATCTACAACTAAAAAAATTTAAAAAACATAAAGTTAACATAATTATTTTAATATGGTACTGAGGATCGAACCCAATGCCTCATGCATGCTAGAAAAACAGTCTACCACTGAGCTACAACCCCAGCCCTGCTCTCTCCCACCACCCCCCTTTTTCTTTTGGTACCAGAGATTGAACCATGGACACTTAACCACTGAGCCACATTCCCAGCCCTCCCCCCTTTTGGTACCAGGGATTGAACTCAGGGGGTACTCGACCACTGAGCCACATCCCCAGCCCTATTTTGTGTTTTATGTAGAGACAGGGTCTCACTGAGTTGCTTAGCTCCTCACTGTTGCTGAGGCTGGCCTTGAACTCACGATTCTCCTGTCTCAGCCTCCCACAGTGCTGGGATTACAGGTGTGTGCCACTGCGCCCAGCTTCCATTCCCTTTTTATTTTTATTTTTTAATATTTATTTTTTAGTTGTAGGTGGACAGAATATCTTTATTTTATTTTTATGTGGTGCTGAGGATCGAACCCAGTGCCTCACGCATGCTAGGCAAGCACGCTACCACTGCGCCATAACCCCAGCCCCTTCCATTCCCTTTTTAAATTAAATTTTTTTGAGACAGAGTCTTGCTAAGTTGCCCAGTCTGGCCTTAAATATGCCATCATCCTGCTTCAGCCTCCTAGCAATTAGGATTATGAATATGTAAATATGTGCCACCATACCTGATTTGCTTTCTTTTTTCTTTTTCTTTTTTTTTTTTTTTTTGGTACCAAGGATTGAACCTAGGGGCACTCAACCACTGAGCCACATCCTCAGCCCTATTTTTGGTATTTTTTATTTAGAGACAGGGTCTCACTGAGTTGCTTAGTACCTCGCCATTGCTGAGGCTGGCTTTGAACTCAAGATCCTCATGTCTCAGCCTCCTGAACTGCTGGGATTATAGGTGTGTACCACTGTACCTGGCCTGATTTGCCTTTTTTTAAAAAAAATATTTTTTAGTTGTAGATAGACACAATATCTTTATTTTTCTTTTATGTGGTGCTGAGCATCAAACTGAGTGCCTCACTCATGCAAGGCAAGTGCTCTACCACAGAGCTCCAGCCCCAGCCCCTGATTTGCCTTTTTGAAAGCTCACCTAGGCTACTTTGTGGAGAGTAATATGGAGAGCGGAAACTAGTTAGTTGGTAGAGAAAGGAGTCCAGATTAAAGATGGTGGAGAACATAAGTTCCACTTGAATGTAAGCTCCAAGGAGGTAAATATATTTGTTCAGTGCAGTATCTCTGGCACCTAGAACAGTGTGTACATGTAGCTGGTAACCAGTTGATATCATTGAATGAAGAAACACCTGGAGTCATATGTTATTTACACAGATGATATGGTAGAATCAGCTAGACATTATCTTCAATGTATAGGACTGAGAGGACTTAATGACTGGAATGGTGGGATAAGAGGTGGTATGAGGGATGGATACCAGGCTCTGGAATGAGACAGGAAACTTGAAGAACAGTCTGGTTTAGCGGGAGCATCATGAGTTCATTCTTGGATATGTGGAGTTTCAGTATATGTGAGATATACAAGTGGAGATATCAAGTAGGTAGCTGAAAATAATGTTTGCCTGACACAAAAGTAGGCACTTAATAAATCTTTGGGTATTCAAATGCTATTTGGCATATCTATGATATAAAGTTTCTTTTTGAGGGGAGAGGGTAACTAGATCACTGAGCCACATCCCTAGCCCTATTTTGTATGTTATTTAGAGATAGGATCTCATTGAGTTGCTTAGTGCCTTGCTGAGTTGCTGAGGCTGGCTTCCTGCCTCAGCCTCCGGAGCCACTGGAATTACAAGCGAGCACCACCATGCCTGGCCCCCATGATAGAAAGTTTCTAACATAGTTACAGTGGGATTACTTACAGAAATAAGGGATACTATCAGCCGGGCAGGGTGGCTCAAGCCTGTAATCCCAGCACTTAGGGAGGCTGAGACAGGAGAATCGCGAGTTCAAAGCCAGCCTCAGCAAAGGCGAGGTGCTAAGCAACTCAGTGAGACCCTGTCTCTACATAAAACACAAAATAGGGCTGGGGATGTGGCTCAGTGGTTGAGTACCCCTGAGTTCAATCCCCAGTACCAAAAAAAAAAAAAGGGATACTATCAATTTGAGGCGCTTTTTTGGTACAGGGAATTAAACTCAGGAGTACTCAACCAATGAGCCACACCCCCAGCCCTATTTTGTGTTTTATGTAGAGACAGGGTCTCACTGAGTTGCTTAGTGCCTCACGGTTGCTGAGGCTGGCTTTGAACTTGGAATTCTCCTGTCTCAGCCTCCCAAAGTGCTGGGATTACAGGAGTGTGCCACCTTGCCTGCCTAATTTGAGGCTTCTTACTTCTGCCTCTCTCCTGCAATACTGAAATCCCTTCTTTAATTAGCAAGTACATTAGGAGATGGAAACTAAGTTAAAACAAGTGCTGGGTATGGTGGTACATGCCTATAGTCCCAGTGGCTCTGGAAGCTGAGTCAGAAGGATCACAAGTTCAAAGCTAGCCTCAGCAACTTAGTGAGGTTCTCAGCAAGTCAGACAGACCCTGTCTCAAAATAAAAAATAAAAAAGGCTAGGGATGTGCCTCAGTGGTTAAGTGCTCCTGCTTTTAATCTCTAGTACCCTCCCTCTCCAAAAAAGAGAGAGAACAAGTAACAGTAATAGAGTCTCTTTTCTCTGTTATTATTATTATGGTATGAAATTTAAAGAGTTGTTAAACTTCCCTTCTGGAATTACTACTTTAGAAGGGTTTTTGTATGTTCATTTATTGTTTTGTTTTGTTTCTTTTAGTATTATTATTAAAAATAGTACATGCTTGTTAAAACAGTTCTAACAATACAGAAATACCTCCCTCTGCCACATAATGACATAATGTCTCCCTTCCTTCTTCATGAAAATTAACCAGTTTCCACTGTTTTAATCATGTTCCTCTAATAGTTTTTATATGAAAAGAAGAATACAAATAAAGATCTCATTTTAAACTCAGTGAATTATTCTTCTTTCCTCAGCACCTCTCAAGTCTTCCCACTTACCTTTGTCCCTGTAACTACTTACTTTGTCCAGGCCACCACCCACTCTGCTGAGACTGCTGTGTTCCTTCTGATTCCTCTCTGCACTTGCACCCTGGCCCCGCTAGTCTGTTAATCTGCCTGCCGGAGTGCTCTGTTAAAAACCCTTAGTGAATAGGGTTACTCCTCTGCTTCAGACCATTTGATGGCTTCCTGCTGCCTTCAAACAACAGTCATGTTCCTGACCTTGCTTTGTAAATCTGAAAATGAGGTGGTTTCTTACTCTTAACTCATTTCTTTCCATTCTTCCCTTGCTTGCTAAGCTTCAGTTGCACTGCTTCTCTTTCCGTCCTTTGAGTCAGCCGTTACCAGTTTCAGGCCTTAGCTGTCCCATCTGGAGGCGTCTGTCCAGAACACTACACCGTGTTTTTCTCTCTCAAGTTTCTAGCCTGAGTCTAAGTGCCATTACTTCAGAGAAGCCTCCCACACACTCCCTACTGCAGATTAGCCCCCTGCTCATTTTATTTACTTCCATCTTAGCACCCAGCCTTGTCTGTGATTCACTATTTCTCATTTTATTGTCTCTCACACTTGATTTTGAATTCTATGAGGTCAAGGACCCATGTATCTTCACTATTGTCTATCCAGTGCTTAGCACATGGTGGGTACTAGTTAGTAATAAGATGATTATCTGCCCTAGTTTTCCCTGGACTCAGTTTCCCAGAATGCCAGGACCAGTGCTAAAACCAGGATAGTACTGGTAAACCAGGTAAACCAGGATGTTTGGTCTCCCTAGCTGGTATTAATTAATATAGCAGTTTTCTTTGTTTAATTTAATTTAATTTTTGACACAAATGAAGCACAAATTTTCATTCTCTAGTTGTACGTGATGTAGAGTCACACAATTCATGAAATCATAATTGTACATGGAATAATAATATCTGTCTCATTCAACCATCTTCCTGCTCCCCTCTTCCCTCCACGCTGCCCAATCCAGAGTTCTTTCATTCTTCCCTTGCTCTACCCCCCAATTATGGATCAGTATCCATTTATCTGATTAAATATTTGGCCTTTGGTTTTTTGGTATTGTCTTACTTCACTTAGTATAATGTTCTTGAACTAGATCCATTTACTTGTAAATGCCATAATTTTTAAAAATATTTTTTAAGTTGTCAGTAGACCTTTATCTTGTTAATTTTTTTTTTTTTTTTTTTTTTTGGTACCAGGGATTGAACTCAGGGGCACTCGACCACTGAGCCACATCCCCAGCCCTATTTTGTGTTTTATGTAGAGACAGGGTCTCACTGAGTTGCTTAGCGCCTCGCCATTGCTGAGGCTGGCTTTGAACTCACGATTCTCCTGTCTCAGTCTCCCTAAGTGCTGGGATTACAGGCTTGAGCCACCGCACCCGGCTTATCTTGTTAATTTATTTATATGTGGTGCTGAGAATCAAATCCAGTGCTTCACACATGCTAGGCAAGTGCTCTACCACTGAGCTACAGCCCTAGCCCTAAATGCCATAATTTCATTCTTCTTTAAGGGTGAGTAATATTCCATTGTGTATATATACCACAGTTTCTTTATCCATTCATCTATTGAAGGGCATCTAAGTTGGTTCCACAGTTTAGCTATTGTAAATTGAGCTGCTATAAACATTGATGTGGCTGTGTCACTGTCATATGCTTATTTCAGGTTTTTTGGGTGTAGACCGAGGAGTGGGATAACTGGGTCAAATGGTGGTTCCATTCCAAGTTTTCTAAGGAATCTCCATACTGCTTTCCAAAATGGTTGCACCATTTTGCAGTCCCACCAGCAGTGAATCAGTGTATCTTTCCCCCACATCCTTGGCAGCACTTACTGTTGCTTGAATTCTTAATGATTGCCATTCTGACTGGAGTGAGATGAAATCTTAAGAGTAGTTTTGATTTGCATTTCTCTAATTGCAATTTTTTTAATTTATTTATTTTGTAGTGGCATTGGGGATTAAACCCAGGGGCATTGTACCACCAAGCTGTATCCCCAGCCCTTTTCAATTATTTGCCCGGGCTGGCCTCAAACTTGTGATCCTTCTTCCTCACTCAGCCTCCTGAGTCACTGGAATTAACAGGCATGCACAACTGTGCCTGGCTCATTAGTTATATTCATTGAAATAACTAAGTGAAAAAGCTTAGCATGCTATTAGTTATAATAGTTCTTGAATTTTATTCTTCTTTTCTTGCTTTATTTTAGGGTCCCCGTTTTGGCTGTCTAGTTTAAATGTGGCTTTTAAGCAGTGTTAATGAAACTGCTCAAGATGCTAGATGCGGCATCTCTATACAGCTATACCTATCATAGATTGGGCGCTGGCATTACTTTAAGCAGATCTTTAGTTCAGCTTAAATTTGATATATCATGTAGACACCCCATATGTTTATGTTTCCCATAAAGTAATATCAAGATAAGTAGGGGAGGCTGGGGCTGTGGCTCAGTAGTAGAGTGCTTGCCTAGCATGTGTGAGACACTGGGTTCGATCCTCAGAACCACATAAAAAACAAACAAACAAATAAAATAAACATTAAAAAAATTAGTTCATTAGTCAGGCTCCATGGCACACACCTGCAATCCCAACACTTAGGGAGGCTGAGACCGGAGAATTGCTAGTTCAAAGCCAGCCTCAGCAACAGCAAGGCACTAAGCAACTCAGTGAGACGCTGTCTCTAAATAAAAACACAAAATAGGGCTGGAGATTTGGCTCAGTGGTTGAGTACCAGCCCCCACAAAAAAATCAGTTCATTAAAAATCCTTAAAAAAATAAAGATAAGTAGGGAAGGATAAGATGAATTACAGGCAGCTACAGTAGTGAGAGAGATCCATTGGACACCAAGAATGTGGTCTCAGCAGTGCAGCACAGTGGAGTCGGCTACAGGAGAATGTTATGCGTTGATCTACCCCTTGTTCATGGACCAATTTCAGATTGGCTTTTTTGAGTACAAGTATTGGATAGATCACCCCCAACAAATCTGTTCATATGTGCATTATGAAGACCTTTTATTTTCACATCGGTTTGTCCAGCTGCACTTAGGGGTCCTCAGTTGTCTATAGAGGTCTGAACTATAAAGAGTAGCCTTGCCAAGAATTCCCCTAGTAGCTTCCTGTACAGTTCGCAAGATGTGGAATGATATCTTTCAGATTGGTTTTTTGTTTTTTGTTTTTTGTTTTTTCGGTACTCAGGATTGAACTCAAGGACATTCAACCACTGAGCCATGTCCTCAGCCCTATTTTGTATTTTATTTAGAGATAAGGTCTCTCTGAGTTGCTTAGCGCCTCACTTTTGCTGAGGCTGGCTTTGAACTCGCGATCCTCCTGCCTCAGCTTCTCGAGCTGCTGAGATTACAAACGTGCCACCACACCCAGCTGATATCTTTCAGATTGTTAAGAAGGATTTTGCAGCTGAATGTGGTGGTGCGTACCTGTAATCCCAGCTGCTTGGGAGGCTGAGGCAGGATAATGCTGAAATCAGGGCAAATTTAGGCAATTTAACAGGATCCTGTCTCAAAAAAGAGCCAGGGATGTAGCCCATTGGTAGAACTCTTGACTAGCATGCCCAAGGCCCTGGGTTCAATCCTGAGCAATGTGAAAAAACAAATAAATAGATAAAAAGACTGTTGTTAATATGGTATTTAATATAGTACAAAAAGAGACTTTGCTTATCAGATGCAGTCCTTCACTGATGAAGGAGTGCTGTCTGTTAGGCTTTTAGTATAGAATGGAACCTCTTAATTGGAAGGCAGTATTTATATCTTAAGACTTGATTTATAATAATTTTTTTAGAGTTGGGGGTCTCACTGTATTGCCCAGGCTGCTCTCCAGATTTCTGAGATCAAGTGATCCTTCTGCCTGAGCCTTCGTAGTGCTGTGTTTACAGCAGCCACCACATCTGGCTAGTGCAGTAACTTTTTATTTTTTAAATTTTTTTGATGGTACTGGTGATTGAAATCAGGGATGCTGTACCACTGAGTTCAGTGGTTTTCCTAACCCTTTTTAAAATTTTAAAATTTTGAGGCAGGGTCCCACTGAGTTTTCAAGACTAGCCTCAAACTTGTGATCCTCCTGCCTCAGCCTCCCAAATTGTTGGGATTACAGGCCTGTGCAACCAGGAGCCAGTCTTAGTTACAGTAACTTTTAACAAATATCTGTTACATGTAATAGTTAATGTTTCAGGATTTGATTGGGAACTGTACTAGTCAGCTTTTCATTACTATAATGAAGCAGACTATTTTATAAAAAGAAAAGATTTATTCAGTTTATAATTTTGTTTTATTTTTGTTTTGGGGGGTACTGGTGATTGAACTCAGGGGCACTAGACCACTGAACCACATCTCTGGTCCTATTTTGTATTTTATTTAGAGACAGGGTCTCACTGAGTTGCTTTTAGGGCCTTACTGTGTTGCTGAGGCTGGCTTTGAACTCGTGATCCTCCTGCCTTAGCCTCCCGAGCCACTGGGATTACAGGCATGCACCACTGTGCCCAGCTTCAGTTATAATTTTGGAAGCTGGAATTCCAAACAACATGGCAGGGGTTCTGGCTACATCACATGGTGAGAGCACATATATATCTCTATGTATGTGTTTCTCTCCCTGTCTTTATAAAACCACTAGGCTTCAATTATAGGGGCTCCACCAAAATGACCTAATAACTTTCCCAAAGCTCCACCTCCAGATACCACCACAGTCTGATTAAGTTTCTATACTCTCTCCTGCTCCCTCTCTAAGGTACTGTGGATCCAACCCAGGGCCTTGTGCATAGTAGGCAAGCATTCTACCGCTGGTGCTAACACCTCAGCCCAAGGTTCTTCGGAGATTAAACTGTGTAAGTCGGGGCAATAAACCATATTCATACTATACCCACATTGTATCCAAAACTTCGTTATAATGAGTTAGTATTAAAACAGGAATTCTAGAACCTGAGGGATCAGGGTAGAGATTACTTGCCACAAGTCTAAAGTTCATAAATTTGCATTAAGGTACTATGGGGAAAAAAGGTTGTACCCTACAATTCAGCAATCTCACACATAGCTATTTACCCAAGAGAAATAAAATCTTATGCTTAAAAAAAAAAATAAACTGTAGCCAGTCGCAGTGGCGCAAGCCTGTAATCCCAGTACTTAGGGAGGCTGAGACAGGAGAATCGCGAGTTCAAAGCCACCCTCAGCAAGGGCGAAGGTGCTAAGCAACTCAGTGAGACCCTGTCTCTACATAAAACACAAAATAGGGCTGGGGATGTGGCTCAGTGGTTGAGTGCCCCTGAGTTCAATCTCCAGTACCAAAAAAAAAACTGTATATGAACATAAAATTGCCCCACAATGGAAACAAATCAAATATTTTTCAGTTGGTAAGTGGATAAACATACTGTGGTATATCAACACAGTGGAATACTCTTTGCAACACAAAGGGACAAACTACCAAATGCATGTTACAACACAGGTGAATCTCAAATGCATTATGCTAAATGAAAGAAGCCAGACTCAAAAGACTATGAACTGTATAAGTCTATCTCTGTGACAGTCTATAATAGGAAATCAGTAGGGACAAGTCTGTAGTTGAATCTGTAGTTGCCAGGGGAAGATGAGAGGAATATAAGAAAAACAAGTGGTATGATGGAGTATAAGGAATTGGAGGATATGTGAGTATGATGATGGTGCCGCCTATATTGTGATTGTGGTAGTGATTAAACTATATATGTATTCATACTTATAGAACCATATGTTAGGATAAAATATGTTGTATGTAAATTATACCTCAAGCTTTAAAAAACTGTAAATATGTAAGTATTGCTATAATTTGCATTTGGTCTATATGAGTTATTGTTTTGGTGTGAAAGAGGAGTGTTCTTGTGGCCTGCATTTCAGGAAGTTGGTGTGCTAACTCTCCAGTGAGATGAGAATAGTAACATTTCATGAGTGCTTATGAGGAAGAAAGAGTATCAACTGTTTAATCTGAGAAGGTCATTTTCTCATTCTGGCCAAGGAAGGAAACTATTCCTAAAATAGAGACTGGAAGAAGAAAACAGATACTTTGTAGCAGTCTGTTATTTTATAATCTGTTTTGTCACTTGACCTTTAATTATATAGTAGGGTCACCATCAAGGAATACTACTGGTAACTTATCTGCTGTACTTTCTTTTCTTTTCTTTTCTTTTTCACAAGGTTTAAACCAGTAAATCATGGTTGAGTTATGAGCCAGGATTCCATCTGCCTAGGTTCAAATTCTAGCTCTCGTGTATTGGCTGCATTACATAGCTTAGGTAAATTACTTAACCTCTTTCCTACTTCTTAGCTTCTTTCTTTTTTCTTTTTCTTTTTTTTCCCCTCTTTTCTTCTTCTCTACTGGAGATTGAACCCAGGGGTACTCTGCCATGAGTTACACCCCAGCCCTTTTTATTTTTTTATTTTGAGATGGGGTCTGACTAAGATGCCCAAGCTGGCCTTATATTTGTGATCCTCCTGCCTCAGCCTTAGGAGTTGGTGGTGTCATAGGTGTGTACCACCTTACCAGCTGAATTTTTCTTACTTATTTTTCCCAGTGCTGAGGATTGAACCCAGGGTTACTTTACCACAAAACCTATACCCCCAGCACTTTATTTATTTTGGTGCTGGGAATTGAACCCAAGGGTGCTTTCCCACTGAGCTACATCCCTATCCTTTTTATTTTTATAATTTTATCTTGAGACAGAGTCTCACTAAGTTGCCAGAGTCTTGCTGAATTGCTGAGGCTGGCCTGAAATGTGTGCTCCTCCATCTCAGCCTCTTGAGTCACTGGGATTACAGGCATGTGCCACCATGCCCAGCTCTTTTTAAAATTTTTTATGGTACTGGGGATTGAACCAAGGGCTGCTCTGCCATTAAGCTATATTCTCCAACCCTTTTTAAAATTTGTTATTTTGTTTTTTTAAACAGGGTCTAAGTTGTAGAGACTGGCCTCCAATTTGTAATCTTTCTGTCTCGGACTCCCCATGGTGCTGAGAATTACAGGCATGCCCCACCATACCTGGCCCTTTTTATCTTTAAATGGGGATGGTGACAATACTTCTCATGGGTTGTTGTGAATAGTAAATGTCAGATACTGAGAAAAGTGCCTGACATGTAGTAAAAACAGTGTAATTGTGGGCTGATATTGGTATTAGCAGAGAGCAGGGCTTGTAACCCTGTTTTGCATTTTTGAGTCACAGAAGTGAGTAGGGGAAAAGTAGTGAGACAGAGAAGCCATGTGGCAGAGCAGATTCTGGTGTAGCCATGGCTTTCTCCCTGGCACTCCCCTTCCCTTCTAATCATACTTAAGTCACCAGGACAAAGCAGAAGTAGTACTTGAAGTGTTGGGGTTGTCAAATTAGAATTCTGATATGATGGCTAGCATGCTTACTGCTCGTTGTTAAGCCCTAGATTAAGCACCAGAAAAATACAGATTTTCTCTCTCTCTCTAGTAGTATAAATTGAACCCAAGGGTGCTCTACAACAAAGCTACATCCTCATCCTTATCCTTTTTAATTTTGTGTGTGTGTGTATGTGTGTGTTTTTCTGGTTTTGAGACAGGGTGTCACTAAGTTGTTGAGGCTATTCTTGAACTTGGAATCCTCCTGCCTTAGCCTCCAGAGTGCCACTGTCTCTGGGAAGAAATATACACTTTTTTTTTTATGGTTTAAGCATTCAGAATATAAAATGACCTCAGAAATGTATAGTTTGTAGGCCCTTCCTTTCCTTTCCTTCCTTCCTTCCTTCCTTCCTTCTTTTTTTTTTTTTTTTTTTTTTGGTACTAGGGATTGAATTCAGGGGTACTCGACCACTGAGCCACATCCCCAGCCCTATTTTGTATTTTATTTAGAGACAGGGTCTCACTGAATTGCTTAGCACCTCGCCATTGCTGAGGCTGGCTTTGAACTCGCGATTCTCCTGTCTCAGCCTCCCTAAGTGCTGGGATTACAGGCTTGAGCCACTGCGCCCGACTCCTTTCTTCTTTTTTAAAATATTTTTTAGTTGTAGGTGGACACAATATCTTTATTTTTTTTATTTTTAAAGATTTTTTTTAGTTGTAGATGGACGCAATATCTGCATTTTATTTATTTATTTATTTATTTATTTATTTATTTATTTATTTATTTAGTGCCAGGGATCAAACTCAGGGGTACTCAACCACTAAGCCACATCTCCAACCCTATTTTTGTGTTTTATGTAGAGACAGGGTCTCACTGAGTTGTTAGTACCTCGCCATTGCTGAGGCTGGCTTTGAACTCACAATCCTCTTGTCTCAACCTCCCAAAGTGCTGGGATTACAAGCATGAGCCACTGTGCCTGGCTTATTTATTTATTTTTATGTGGTGCTGA
This sequence comes from Geosciurus inauris, assembly GCA_004024805.1. Lineage (NCBI taxonomy): Eukaryota > Metazoa > Chordata > Mammalia > Rodentia > Sciuridae > Geosciurus > Geosciurus inauris. Next base: position 83,261 of record PVHX01007079.1, read on the forward strand.
GGATCAAACTCAGTGCCTCACACGTGAGAGGCAAGACCTTTATCACTGAGCCACAATCCCAGCCCTCCTTTTTTTTAATACGAGAGATCAAATCCTGACACATTCTACCACAGAGCTACATCATTAGCCCTTGTTTATTTATTATTTTTTTAAATATATTTTACTTGTCAATGAAACTTTATTTTATTTATTTATATGCAGTGCTAAGAATCGAACCCAGTGCTTCACACATGCTAGGCAAGGGCTCTACCACTGAGCCACCACCCCAGCCCCTTTATTTCTTATTTTCAGACAGTGTCTTGCTAAGTTGCTGAGGCTGGCTACGAACTTGTCAACTTCCTGAGTGGCTGCAATAACAGGCATGTGCCATTGCATCTAGCCATAAGTTTTTTCATAAAAGCTCCACAAACACCAGTTTTACATGAAATATAATACAAAGGATCCTTGGAGTATTAGCTGTATCCCAGGTAAAATGGCAAGCAAATTACCTTTGTAAACAGTTATCAGTCCCTGAGAATCTATACTTCTTTAGTTTAGAGAGAAATCAGTGATAATTTGGAGTAGCTTCCAGTTCAGTTTTCTATTTCAGACATAATTTCCCATAAAGAAGGAGGGGGCGAGCTGGGCGCCGTGGCTCAAGCCTGTAATCCCAGCACTTAGGGAGGCTGAGATAGGAGAATCGCGAGTTCAAAGCCAGCCTCAGCAACGGTGAGGCACTAAGCGACTCAGTGAGACCCTGTCTCTACATAAAACAGAAAATAGGGCTGGGGATGTGGCTCAGTGGTCGAGTGCCCCTGAGTTCAATCCCCAGTACCAAAAAAAAAAAAAAAAAAGGAGGGAGCGGTTTTTTGTTTTTGGTACTAGGGATTGAACTCAATGGATTGACCACCGAGCCACATCCCCAGCTCTGTTTGTGTTTTTATAGAGAGATAAGGTCTCACTGAGTTGCTTAGAGCCTCACCATTGCTGAGGCCGGCTTTGAACTCACGATTCTCCTGTCTCAGCCTCCCAAAGTTGCTGGGATTACAGGTACCTGGGGAGGCGGCAGATTTTGAAAACATTTCCTTAGCACCTAGGAATACTGGCATTCAGTCCATTTGTGTGTTAGAAGTCCTCGTGATGATATCCTTCAGTGGAAAGCACAAAGGTGTAGAAGAGATCTAGGGAATGTGGGCTATTTATTTATTTGGTACTGGGGATTGAACCCAGGGAGCACACGACCACTGAAACACATTCACTGCCCTTTTTATTTTTTTATTTTGAGACAGGGTTTCTCTAAGTTGCTTAAGGCCTCACTAAGTTGCTGAAGCTGGCTTTGAATTTACAATCCTCTTGCCTCGGCCTCCAGGGTCATTGGGATTACAGGTGCATGCCACCATGCCCGGCCATTTTATTATTCTTTCTCTGTTGAATAGGACTGATGTGACTGTTTCTGCCCTATTAGGAGCTATTGTCCCTGGCAAAGCGGAAGCGCAGCGACTCTGAGGAGAAGGAGCCGCCTGTGAGTCAGCCTGCAGCATCGTCAGACTCAGAGACATCTGACAGTGATGACGAGGTGGGTGTTGAGGGGCTAGGCCTATGGGACTGGTGGCTATTTGAAGGTCTCTGAGTTGGTGAATCCTGGTAGCCTTGTTTCCTTAAATTAAGACCTAATAGCCTCATGACTATGTTAATTAGCTTGTTAACCAAGCCACAGTGTAAACATTTATAAGAAAAAGAGAGAGAGAGGAAAGGAAAGGGAAAAGGAAAAGGAAAAAGAAAAGGAAGAAGACCTAATAGCCTAAGAGTCTTAAAAACTTTTTAGGAAAAGAAAATTGTGTAAGGAAAGCTCTAAATTATCTTATATTCATCCTATTGCTAGTTGCCTAATGGGTACCTCTGCAAGACATTCCTGGCCATTCATCTCTTTCTAGCTTTATTGCAAAATAAGGACCAAAACTAGTTGTCATCTTTTCTTTTATCCTTCTTCTTCTTCTTTTTTTTTGGGGGGGGGGATTTATCTTTTACATCCTACTTTCATGTTAGAAAAGAAGTTCTATCAAGAATGCCAGGTTGGGGGCTGGGATTGTGGCTCAGCGGTAGAGCGCTTGCCGTGCATGCGTGAGGCCCTGGGTTCGATCCTCAGCACCACATACAAAGCAATAAAATAAAGACGTTGTGTCCGTCTACAGCTAAAAAAAAAAATATTAAAAAAAAAAAAAAAAAAAAGAATGCCAGGTTGGGTTGGGGTTGTGGCTCAGTTGTAGAGCACTTTGCCTGGCAGGTGGAAGGTAATGGGTTCGATCCTCAGCACCACATAAAAATAAATAAATAAAAATAAAGGTATTGTGTCCCCCTACAGCTAAAAAAAAAAAATTAAAAAATAAAAAGAATGCCATAATTTAGGGTTGGAGTTGTGGCTCAGTGGTAGAGTGCTCGCCTAGCACACATGAGGCACTGGGTTCAATCCTCAGCACCACATAAAAATAAAATAAAGGTATTGTGTCCACCTACAACTAAATGAGAAATACTTTAGTGAGACATAAAGATTTCTTTGGGAAGATTGATTTGATAGTCCTCGGAATGGTGACATTAACTTTAAAAAAGGAAAATCCAGCTGTTTCTTATCTAAAACCAATTTTCCCACCAATAAAACAATACCCTCAAAGATCCAGAATCCAAATGGAAGGCACAATGAGGAGAAAGGTGTTGAAACACTCTGAATATGTTCCTCATTTGATTTAAAGTACTTTTCCCCCCTTAGTAATTTCCTAGTGATAGACTTGTACCATTTCTGTTTAGCTTTTACCAGGCGGTCTTTTTATCTTGATCTTTTACTGGTAAATTATTTATTTATTTATTTATTTATTTATTTATTTTGTACTGCAGATTAAACCCAGACCTTTACACATGCTAGGTATATCTAAGGTATATCCCCATCTCTTAAAATTTTATTTTGAGATAGGTTCTCAGTAAATTGCTCAGGTGGCCTAAAACTTATGAGCCTCGTGAGTAGCTGGGATTACAGGTGTGAACCACCCAGGTGCACTGGGAAAATACATATTTTTTTAGTACTGGAATTGAACCCAGGGGCACTCACTCACTGAGCAACATCCCCAGCCCTTTAATTTTTTGAGACAGGATCTTGCTAAATTGTTGAGGCTGCCCTGAAACTTGTGATCTTCTTGCCTTACCTTCTGAGTCACTGGAATTTCAGGTGTGCCAGCACTCCCAGCTAGACCAGGAAAATATTTTTAACAGTAAAAATGTTTATTTAATATCATGAAATTTAATTAACAACTGAACAATATTTACTAGTGCCCTGAATATGCAGATTGGGAATGTTTGCATTCTGGTTGACTATAGTGATATTCTCTTGGTCTTACGTAATTTGCTAAAATTGCTTTCTATAGTAAGGAGCAGTGAATGTTTATTCTTTTGCTTATTTTCAGTAGAGGACCTGTAACTCGCTTCAAATTAATAAAATAACCAAACTTATTAAAAAAGAAGTAGGGTCTATGAAGTAATTTGTTTTTTGTTTGGCTTTCTATTTTCTTTAAATGCAGAGATAATACAGGAAAATCATGAAATAATTTTCTCTCCAACTATTCTTGTAACTACTTCTAATTTTCTTTTCTTTTTTTTTTTTAATTATTATATTTATTTATTTATTTTTATGTGGTGCTGAGGATCGAACCCAGTGCTTCATGCATGCAAGGCAAGTGCTTTACCACTGAGCTACAATCCCAGCTCTACTTCTAATTTTCACGTTCAGAAGTCAACTGCTGTGGCTCTCCCTTCCCTTTCTATATTCTATTAAGTTTTTTTGGTACCGGGGTTTGAACTCAGGGGCACTTGACCACTGAGCCACATCTCCAGCCGCCCCCCCTCCCCTTTTTAAAATATTTTTTTTAGTTGTAGATGGACACAATATCTTTATTTTTGTTTTATTTTTTTGTGGTGCTGAGGATTGAACTCACACATGCGAAGCAAGCACTCTACTACTGAGCCACAATCTCAGCCCCCCAGCCCTTTTTTACATATTATTTAGAGACAAGGTCCCACTGAGTTGCTTATGGTCTCACTAAATTACTGAGGCTGGCTTTGAACTTGCAATTGTCCTGTCTCAGCCTCCCAAGCCTCTGAGATTATAGGCGTGCAACACTGTGCCCACCTTCTATTAAGTTTTAATCTTTCCTATGTCTAGAATACTCTGTATTGTATTTATGGTCTTTACAATTCCTTACGTTCTTATGTTCTTAACATGAGCAGTAAAACTATCCTTGGAACCCTTTCGTTCTCCACATTCCTATTATTGGGTCAGAGTCCTAAGTATGCAGTTATTGTCAGGATTCCTTTTGTCTGTCTGTCTTTTCAGATAGAGCCTTACTGTGTTGTCCAGATTGGGCTCAATTATTCTTCTTGCCTCAGCTCCCCAATTAGCTGGGAGTAGAGGCATGTGTCACCAATCCTGGCTTTCCCTTCATCTTTTTGTTTGTTTGTTTGTTTTTTGGTACTGGGTATTGAACTCAGGGGCATTCAACCACTGAGCCACATCCCAAGCCCTTTTTAATATATTATTATTTTTTTTTTTTAATTTTTTTTTATTTTTTTAGTTGTTGATAGATCTTTATTTTATTCATTTATTATTCATATGTGGTGCTGAGGATCGAACCCAGGGCCTCACGCATGCTAGGCAAGCGCTCCACCACTGAGCCACAGCCCCAGCCCTTAATATATTATTTAAAGACAGGGTCTCACTGAGTTGTTTATGGCCTCACTAAATTACTGAGGCTGGCTTTGAACTCGTGATAGTACTGCCTCAGCCTCCTGAGGTTCTGGGATTACAGGCATGTGTCACTGCACCAAGCCCCTTCATCTTTTTATTTATTTTACTTTTCAGTACTGGGGTGTGAACCCAGGAGTGAAGCTTTTTACAATTGAGCTATACCTCCAGTCCCTTTTTATTTATTCATTATTTATTCATTCATTCATTTTGGTTTTTGCAATATTGGGCATTGAACCCAGGGCTTCACATATGCTAAGCAAGTGCTGTAGCCTGGACTTAAACTTGTGTTCCTCCTTCCTCAGACACCAGAGTAGCTGAGATCACAGACTTGGGCCACTGTGCCCAACTTCCTTCCTGCTTTTTAATTGTTTCTGTTAAAAGAGTAGTATGTATGTCACCTCCATCACATTAGAGGACCCCAGAATTTTAGAGTAGATCTAGTGTCTCTAAAAATCAGTTTAGAGTTTCCTTTGTTGCTTCCAGCTACTTAAGTCAGAAAGTCTTCATCTTAGATTACTTCTCAGTTGTTAATGTGTTTAAAGGAGGGAAGAAGCTGACAGGCTGGCTACACCTGCCCAGCAGGGAATGAAAATATAAATGACTTTGCCCCTGAAAGACATTTAGCTCTTCTGCCTCCAGGCTCATAGGTTTATTGTAGTTCTACTCTGCCCCACGCCAGGAATAGAGCCTCTATATTAGGCCATTCTGAAAAATCATCTCTCTCTGGTTCCGGCTACTACTAGCTTATTAGCACAGAGCATTTCAGAGTTAGAAGAATATTTCATTGTTTTGGACAATTAAGGAAAATAATTTAGGCTGGACACAACAGCACACATCTGTTATCCTTGATTGGGAGGCTGAGGCAGGAGAGTCAAGAGTTTGAGTCTAGCTAGTCATGGTGGCACATGCCTGTAATTCCAGCATTTTGGGAGGCTGAGACAGGAGAATCGCGAGTTCAAAACCACCCTCAGCAATGGCGAGGCGCTAAGCAACTCAGTGAGACCCTGACTCTACATAAAACAAAATAGGGGGGCTGGGGCTGTGGCTCAGCGGTAGAGCGCTTGCCTTGCATGCGTGAGGCCCCGAGTTCGTTCCTCAGCACCACATACAGAGCAATAAAGACATTGTGTCCATCTACAACTAAAAAAATATTAAAAAAAAAAAAAATAGGGCTGGGGATGTGGCTCAGTGGTAGAGCACTTGCCTAGCATGTGCAAGGCCCTGGGTTTAATCCCAAGAACCTCAAAAAAAGAAAAGAAAGAGGGGCTGGGATTATGGCGCAGTGGTAGCGTGCTCGTCTGGCACACGTGAGGCACTAGGTTCGATCCTCAGCACCACGTAAAAATAAAATAAAGATATTCTGTCCACCTACAATTAAAAAATAAATATTAAAAAAAAAGAAAGGGGTAGGAATGTGTCTTAGTAGTAGACTGCTTGCCTAGCATGCTTGCGCCTCTGGGTTCAATCCTCAGCACTATAGGAAAGAAAGAAAAAGGAAAATAACTTAAAATCTTTTTTTTAAAAAAATAATCCTACTAATCCTCCACTATAGAATTCCATGGTATTACCATGAAATCAAAGTTATAGTTGCTGTAGGCTTTTTAGGTCAGATAGGGGACTTCTGAGAGATCCTTAGAATATGAAATTTGAGGTATCAGCGCTTGCCTTTTTTCCTTTTTCTTAATGTATATTTGGACAGCTGTGTGGGGGAAAAATACATACTAAAGTTAGTATACTGTGTTGTCTCATTTCTGCTTTGGCTTTTTTATCTTTATTACCTATAAATTATTTTAGAAATTTGGTTGTTGAAGTGACCATTGTCAGTCAGATGGAGCCTGCTTGTACCAGAAGCTGTTCTGGAGTTTTTCAAAGTATGCTGTCTTTATTTTTGATTTTCATGAGCCGTGAATATAAAGAATTGTGTTGGCCCCCTCAGATTTGCTTGTATAGACAATTGGCCAAGAGCCGGGCGCGGTGGCTCAAGCCTGTAATCCCAGCACTTAGGGAGGCTGAGACAGGAGAATCGCGAGTTCAAAGCCAGCCTCAGCAATGGTGAGGTGCTAAGCAACTCAGTGAGACCCTGTCTCTACATAAAACACAAAATAGGGCTGGGGATGTGGCTCAGTGGTCGAGTACCCCTGAGTACCAAAAAAAAGAAAAAAGAAAATTGGCCAAGAACAGCTAGTTAAAAAGTTAATGGGGTAGTGTGTTGTATGGAGAAATTTTAGAGCAAGATGATAGCTAGCTAATTGATGGGAAGAGGGGAAACAGAAACTATGGAAGTTTCCTATACAGAAAAAAATGTGTATACTGCTGCATTGGACATTAATTATAAGGTCCAGTTAATGAGAGAATAAGTACATGTTTCATGTATAGGATCTTTGCAGGGGGCAAAAACTCCAAAGTTTAGTGACAGAGAATATGCTTGTGTATTAATTTGGGTAAATGAATTATTCTCAGTGATTCTTGAGGCTCTTTTTGTAATATAGAGTCTACCTGAACCAAGCCTGGGAAACTGAAGTGTACCACTGTGGTAGAAGGTTATAATGAGGAGCTGGAGCATATAGAAATATAGATAGCTGCCTGCTAGATAAGAAGGAAACCTAAATTTTCTCTTGTTATGAGTAAAAAGCACTTTGGATGCCCCCCCTCACCTGCAAAAAACAACTTTTTTTGTTGTTGTTCAGAACTGAATATAACTATATTAGTCAGAGTGAAGAAACTGCTGGAGTATCTAATATCCTCTAAGCAAGAATTATTTTAAACGTTTCATATATAGTTTTTTTTGGTACTGGGGATTGAACTCAGGGGCACTTGACCACTGAGCCACATCCTCGACGCTATTTTTGTGTTTTATGTAGAGACAGGGTCTTACTGAGTTGCTTAGCACTTTGCCATTGCTGAGGCTGGCTTTGAACTTGTGATTCTCCTGTCTCAGCCTCCCAAAGTGCTAGCATTATAGGCATGAGCCACCATGCCCTGCTAAATATTTTTATTTGTTTGTTTGTTTACTTATTTATTTATTTTATGTGGTGCTGAGGATAGAACCCAGGGCCTTCCGCGTGTGAGGCAAGCACTCAACCACTGAGCCACAATCCCGGCCCATAGTTTTCAATATTTTTGAGAAATAAAAGGATTCGCCTCAACTCTGTAGTTCATCACTGTCACACCTGTTTGTTCTTCCCCAGAACTTTTGTCAGCTTTCCCTGTTTGTGTTGTATCTCTACCTGCTTCTTCAAAGGCTGATTTCTTCTTGCTATTCCTGTATTTCATTTTTTTCTACTTTCTTTCTGAAGCCTCTTCCTTTTCTTTCTCATATCTCATCTGATAGTTTAGGCTCTCCTAGTTTGATTTACTTTTGCTGCTATTCATACTCTGTAATCTCTTGCTGACTCAAGTTAGTTAGTTTGTTTATTTTTGTGGTACCAGGGATTGAACTCAGGGCACTTGACCACTGAGCCACATCCCCAGCCCTATTTTGTGTTTTATGTAGAGACAGGGTCTCACTGAGTTGCTTAGTGCTTCATCGTTGCTGAGGCTGGCTTTGAACTTGCGATTCTCCTGTCTCAGCCTCCCAAAGTGCTGGGATTACAGGCGTGTGCCACTGCGCCCTGCTCAAGTATATTTATTAATAGAAAAAGAAATAGAACACTGAGGAAGATACAACTTTTACTTATAAATTTATTTAGAAAAGCTTTTCCAGGAAGTTGGCTTGATATCTAAGAGCACAATACATAAAAGATAATACATACTTACCACATACATCCATTGAAGAGCTTCTCTGTTCAGCCAGGTGCAGTAGCATATGTGTAATCCAGCAGCTTGGCCCATTAAGGTGAGAGACTGCCAAATTCCAGGTCAGCCTAAGCAATTTAGCAAGACCTTGTCTCAAAATAAAAATAAAAATAGAGTGGCCCCTTTTTATACTCCCTAGTATAAAAAGAAAAGAAAAAAGACCTTTACTGCTTTGCTAATGTTTTCCTGTTTGTACATTGGTGTAGTACACTTTTCAAATAATATACCTCTAAAACAAGATTTTCCACATAGGGGAATCCCAATACTAAAACTAAACTCCTATAAGTTTAAAATATAAAATGCTATATTTGAAAAATTTTTTGATAACTTATTTTATATAGTAGTTTCTTCTGGTTGAAATTTAAAGGTACAGCTATGAATGGCAGTTTTAGTTTTTGTTTTGTTTTGTTTTGGTACTAGGGATTGAACCCAGGGGTATTTTACCACTCAGTCACATCTCCAGCCCTTTTTACTTTTATTTTGAGACAGGGCCTCACTAAGTTGCTGAGGTTGACCTTGAACTTGTAGTCTTCCTGCCTCAGCCCCTGAGCTGCTGGGATTACAGGCGTGTGCTACCATGCCAGGCTGAATGGCAGTTCTTGTACTGGGAAAGAATGTCTTCCAAAATATCAAGCTGTGTGGTACTTCTTTTTTTGAGCTTTTCTTTCTCCTCCAGTGCTGTAGGTATGAAGTGCTAGTCTCTTGGTAATCTTGCCCTACTTCCATCTTCCTGCATGTGATCTGCTCTGGGGTCAGGAAACCAGAGGACCTGGTAGAATTTAGACACTGCCCCTGGTAGTATTTAGTTTGGAATATCCTTCTTTAGTACTTGAACTTAGTGACAGCTATTTGAATTGCTCATAAGCCTTATTTTATACAATACTTTTTGGCTTTTGGTAAGGCAGATACAGTAGCATTTCATTTATCTAGACACAGTTAAAATCTCAACACAAGAATTTGAAATAATGAAGTGATTTTCATGGACCATTTGCTCAAATTTGTTTACAACAAATTCTAACACTTTCTTAAGGGGAATATAATATTATATTTTACATTTCTCTGTTCTATTTGTTTGTTTTGGGGGTTTTTTTTTGGTACTGGGGATTTAACTCAGGGACACTCTACCACTGACCCACATCCTCTACCCTTTTTTTTGAGTCAGAATCTCACTAAGTTACTTAGGGCCTTGCTAAGTTGCTGAGGCAGGCCTTTAACTTGTGATCCGCCTGCCTCAGCCTCCTAACTAGCTGGGTTTACAGGTTTGTGACACTGCACCTGACTCATTCACATGTAATTTCTTTTTTTTTTAATATTTTTTTATTTGAAGATGGACACAATACCTTTATTTTGTTTGTGTATTTTTATGTGGTGCCAAGGATCGAACTCAGTGCCTCATATGTGCTAGGCAAGCACTCTGCCACTGAGCCACAACCCCAGCTCCCACATGTAATTTCAATTTAGAGTAACTGGATAGAAATTATTTCTACTCCTCTAAGACCTAGGAATATGAGTATTCCTTGCCCATTAGAGATAAATCTTGAAGTTTATTTGTTTTTCTGCCTCCAGGATGCTCATTGTACTCAGAATCTCAGTGCCACTCAAGTCCAAAGGCAACCACTTTGTTTTGTTTTGTTTTTATTCTTTTTGGATATATATGACAGTAGAGTGTGTTTTGACATATTATGCATACATGGATTATAACTTATTTTAATTAGGATCCCATTTTTATGCTTGTACATAATGTGGAGTTTCATTAGTGGTGTATTTCATATATGAACATAGGAAAGTTATGTCCAATTCATTCTACTGTCTTTCCTATTCCCATCCCCTCACCCCAAAGGCAAACACTTTGATCCCATGTTCCATCCCATCTTTCATCTGAGTGCCAGGAAAGGCAGCAACTTCCCAGAGTAGGAACTGCTTGGTAACATCTCCACATGCTCAGGGGATGCTACAAAACAGAGTTTTGTAGCACATACCTCCCTGCATCATTAGATAATTGCTGTCTATTAGAATATCTGTCATATTGATGAGAGTCAAACAGCTAATCTGTTAAAATTATTTAGATAAGAAAACATCTTCCAGATTCTTTTTTAGGTTTTCCTCCCTGCATATTTACGTAATACTTGTCTGGTGTTGTGGGGAAACAATGTCAATGTGTCTGATACCCTTTCCCGGGTGTTTTGTTTTGTTTTGTTTTTATATTTTTTAGTTGTGGGTAAACCTTTATTTTTATTTATTTTATTTTTATGTGGTGTTGAGGATCAAACCCAGTGCGTCACACTTGCTAGGCAAGTGCTCTACCACTGAGCCACAACCTCATCCCCTCCCAGGTGGATTTTGAGCAGCTCTTTGGGGGATGCTCTGGCCTCTGCACCTGGAGTTAAGATGCAGACCAGTGGGGCACTCTGTTCTCATTTTTACCTTTTTTTTTAATCTATTTTATTTATTTATTTTTTTCATATTAAATACCTTTATATGCACTTTCAATGAACAGTATATATATATATATATATTTTTTTTTTATCAACCATCTTTACTATACCCATTCCCCTTTCCTGCCCCCCGCCTCCCCCATGTCGCGTCCAGTGTTCCTCTATTTCTCTTATGTTTCCCATTCCCACCTCCCTTATGCATCAGCATCCACTAATCAGAGAGACCATTCGGCATTTGTTTTTTTGGGATTGGCTTACTTCACTTAGCATAATGCTTTCCAATTCCATCCATTTGCCTGCAAATGCCATAATTTTATTCTCTTTTATTGCTGAATAATATTCCATTGTGTATATGTACCACAGTTTCTTTATCCATTCATCTATTGAAGGACATCTGG